>JAJOOR010001067.1:0-150693 GCA_036250505.1 Solanum acaule
TTGCCCTTGGTCCCTATTTCCCGTTAATTAATGTTGAATGTACTTCCGCGACCGATGAAGTGTGATGACAAGTTTGAGAGGCTTGTTTGGGGTTCCTTCGGGTTCCTTATTCGCCATGTCACGTCTAGGCCCTAGGCTTGGGTCGTGACAGTTTTAGCCACCTTAAGTGGCGAAGATTCAAGTTCTTTTGACTTAACACATATTGTAGACTCTTATGATCGGTGAAAACATCCATATGGACCCCATACAAGTAAGCCTCCATATTTTTAAGGCAAACACAACCGCCGCTAACTCATGGTCATGGGTAGCGTAATTCTTCTCATTAATCTTAAGTTGCCTTGAAGCATAGGTAATCACCTTGACATTTTGCATAAGCACACATACCAACCCAACTCTAGAGGCATCACAATACACCACAAAGCCATTTGTACTTTCCAGTAAGGTCAACACCGGATCAGAAGTAAGTCTATCTTTCAACTCTTGGAAACTGTTCTCACAAGCTTCCGACCACACAAACTTAGCCTTCTTTTAAGTTAAAGGAGAAGCAATGGAAGAAATCCCTCAACAAACCTTCTATAGTAACCGGCCAAACCCAAAAAGCTTCTAATATCGTAAGGAGTTAGAAGTCTAGGTCAACTCTTGACCACATCCGTCTTCTTAGGATCTACCTCAATCCCTTTGCTTGACACAATATGACCAAGGAAAGGTATGGACCTTAACAAAAATTCACACATGCTAAACTTTGCAAAATGTTGTTGGTCCTTAAGAACTTGCAACATAATTCTCAAATGGTCCACATGTTCATCCTCACTCCTTGAATATATCAACATATCATCAATAAACACAATTACGAACATATCAAGGTATTGTATAAACACCCTATTCATCAAATCCATAAATGATGCTGGAGCATTGGTCAACCCAAACGACATAACCAAAAACACATGTGACCATACAGGGTTCGAAAAGTCGTCTTTGGAATATCATCCCCTCTCACCCTCAATTGGCTATATGCCAAACGAAGATCAATTTTTGAGAAATAACTAGCCCCTTGAAGTTGGTAAAAAAGTCATCAATTCTTGGAAGAGGATATTAGTTCTTAATGGTCACTTTATTCAATTGACGATAATCGATTCACATTCTAAGAGAGCCATCCTTCTTTCTAACAAACAACACGGGAGCACCCCATGGAGAGATACTCGGTCAGGTAAAACCCTTATCCAACAAATCCTTTAGTTGCTCCTTAAACTCCTTTAACTCGGCCTAAGCAAATCTATAAGGAGGAATATAGATAGGTTGCGTATCCGGGAAAAGGTCAATATCAAAATTTAACTCCTGCTCGGGAGGAATACCGGGCAAATCATCGGGGAAAACTTCCAGGAATTCAGTAACCACGGGAACCAACTCAAGAGAAGGGGTTTCAGAATCTACATCCCTCACCCTAACAACATAGAAAAAGCAACCCTTTGAGATCATCTTTCTAGCTTTAAGGTAAGACACAAATTGACCTCTAGGCATAGAATTTCCCCCATTCCACTCTAGGATAGGCTTATTCAGGAATTGGAATCTAACCACCTGAGTTCTACAATCAATAGAGGCATAACATGCATGCAACCAATCCATACCAAAAATCACATAAAAGTCTAACATGTCAAGTTCTACCAAGTAACCAAGCAACTAAGAGTAACTCTATGGGATAAGGAAATGGGACATCTTCTATAAACCCTCTTAGGCACCACAGAATCACCAACAAGAATAAAGATAGAAAAAGGTTCTAATAACACTTCTGGAGGAACATCAAACCTCATCGCCACATAAGGTATCACAAAAGATAAAGTAGCATAGGGATCAAGCAAGGCATATACATCATGTTGAAAAAATTTTAACATACCGGTCACTAAATCCAGGGAACTCTCCTGGTCACCTTGGGATTGGAGAGCATAGAAGCAGTTTTGCTTTGGAGCATTGGAATTTGAACTGCTAGGAGGAGCTTGTTTGCCTTCTCTTCCTTTTGCCGCAAAAATGGGGAAATCTCTCATTTTGTGACCACTTTTCCCATAACTAAAGCATCCGTCGGTGCTAGCTAGGCACTTACCATCATGTTTCTTCCCATATTTAGCATATGTAGACCTAACCAAAGAAGATCCACCTCCATTACCTCCTTGAGGTTTAAGGTTAGACACCCTATCCTTGTCAAACTTTGGTGGAACATTAGAAGAACCTTGATCGGAAGACCCTTGATGAAACTTAGGACGTCCATGTCCATCGAATCCAGCATGTGAAAAATTAATGTCCCCGTTCGTAGCCATTTTTACCTCTCTAGACTTTCCCTTGAGTATTAATTCCTCAATTTGTTGGGCGTACACCATAAGACGTGAGATATTCATATCATGAAGTAGAATTGTCGTACAACATTCCTTTTCTACCATGTATGACACGCCCGTCAAAAACCTACTTATCTTAGCCCTCGAATCTGCCACCATAGTTCGAGCATACTTTGACAATTGAGTGAACTTTAGGGCATACTCCTTCACACTCATACTTTCTTGATGAAGGTTAATGAACTCTTGGACCTTAGCTTCCCTCAACTCTAGGGGAAACAACCTATCAATAATTGACAATTTAAACACTTACAACTCTAGTGGGTCTCTCTCCCTTACATTGATCATCCATAATTGAGCAACATCTTTCAATTGGTAAGCGGCTAACTCCGCTTTTTCTTTCAGAGTTACCCCCATAATAGCTAGTACCTTATAGACCTTGTCGATAAACCTTTGAGGATCCTCATCCACTTTGGAGCCATAAAATTTTTGAGGGTTCATCCTTGTGAAATTCCTCACTCTTGAAGTGACCGAATTCACATTAGGATTCATAGGAACTACAACCTCCCTATTGGCTTGAGTCGCCAATGCTTAAGCCAACATTTGAAAAATCGACCTAACCTCCGCATTTATCGCATTCCCAACCGAAGGTTCTATCGGAGCTTGAGGAGGAGCTCCTTGTTCCACATTCTCCCTCACATTCTTTTTAGTCTTAGCCCTTCGAGAAGACATATCCTGAAGATCATAAGGTAAGGATTAGAAGAGAGACTTTATATAGTTAAACTTTATGGCACAATTTAAGAGTAATGAAAGAAGTGGAGTTTCCTAATCATCTTGTAGCCTCTCATTCATAAATATGGCGCGCTTCATACTCATGAACAAGACTCTACTAGACGTGGCTTATGAGACATCATCCTAGAATCATTCTAAACCCTGTGCTCTGATTACCAAGTTTGTCACGACCCAGGGGTAGCCCCTATATGGAACATGGCGTATAGAACCCCGAAGGACTCCATACAATCGACTTAGCATATCATACCATAAAGTAGTAGAACAATAAAGATTAAAACATCATTTAAGTCTAAAAACAACTTTATAGAAAAGCGGAAGTCTAACTCATGTCTCAACATAACCATCTATTATAATCGAAATGATAGTGGGCCTAGCCCATACATCAAGTTCAAAAGGAAATATGAAAGTGAAACTACAATAAGGAAAGTCCTTCCTCGAACCATGAGGACTCACCAAGCTCGGAAAGAGATCAAAGTCCAAGCTCTAGCCACTAGAATGGAGACCCTGCCTGTCGAACCCTACATTTGGAAAAATGTAGGCAAGAGTATCCGTTAGTACAAAAATGCACTAAGTATGATAATTATGTATAAAACATGCTAAAAAGGACATTTCGTTTCATGATAAGCAACTTACTAACTTTAAATATCATAGTGGAAATAGTTGGAAAGCATAGGTAATAATATCATAGTTAATGCAAAATAAATCATCTTTAAGTCTTTGAACACATATGATATACTTCTTTAAGTAACCTTAGTTCATTAGTCATCTTGTTGTGGGAGAATTAGCCTTAACCGATATATAGACCATGTGAGCTAAAACATGATCACCCAGTGTCTCCCACACCAAAAAGTGTTGTTCTACTTGCCTAAGTTAGAACTATGAATATCTATCTTAAGTGGATCCACTAGCTAATCAACCTATGGGGGCACATAGTTAAGGGATAAGGAGATTGCTACTAGAAACCAGATCTCTACTCACGGTGAGTTTCCATCTCATGAGACTTCTTCTAGAAACCCGGCCTCTACTCACTGGGTAGCTTCCATCTCAAGGACAATATTCACTCGGTTCTAAGCTTAATTCCCACGGATTAGTATTTTCTTACTTATTCTCATTATCCATGGAAAGGCATGTCATTTTTCCAATCCAATTAGTTCATTAGGATAGCTCTTATTTATTGATTCAATTAGGTGAGAATAGACTTTCAACCTTAGAATCCTTTCTATGTAAGAAAACCTTTCACATCATGGTTATAAGTGTTTAATGAGAATATCCTTTCAACAAAACAACAACAAAAACATTGGCATTTTACCCTCAAAGCACCCTTAATTCCTTTACATAGGTTTCAGAAGATCATGCATACTCATACATTGCCCTTTCAAGGTTCAAAGTTACTTTCAACCACCAAATCTATAATTCTAAGCATTAGATAGGGATTTTATCATAAATTCATGTATTTCTATTACTTCATGATTTAGATCATAAAACTCATCTTTCATAATCAACAACCCAACTCTATGAGATCACAATTTGGAAAACATGGGGATTTGCATGGGTTCATAGGGGGAACATCATAAAAGCATTGTAAATCATCAATTCATGCATATTTAAACATAATTCAATCAGTTATATCAATAATCAAAAGAACCATGATGTTTAAGGAAAACCCTAGCTAATTGGGGAATCCTATCATTTGAAATAGAGGAATTTGGGGATTCCATGGGTGGAAGGAACCCATAGATGAAAGCTACCATACCTCAAGTCCAATTGCCTATCTTCAATGGAGAATTTGGATCCTTAGCTTGAAACTGTAGGTGAAATCTTTTTCTTCTTCAAGTTCTAGAGAGAGAATATTTGAGAGGAATTGGTTTTCTTTTGGGATTTAGGAAGAATGCATTAAATGGGGTGAATTTGGGGTTAAAAAGGCTTATATAGGGGTTCTAAATATATGTAAAAAGATATAGTATAGGAACAATTTATTTAGGAAAAGACCCCATTACCCCTAAGTTAAACTGTCAACAGCCTCCGACCTACCCATCTACGGACCCAGTCGACGTACCGTGGATGGATAATTAAACATAATTCAATCAGTAATATTAATAATCAAAAGAACCCATGATGTTTAAGGAAAACCCTAGCTAATTGGGGAATCCTATCATTTGAAATAGAGGAATTTGGGGACTCCATGGGTGGAAGGAACCCATAAATGAAAGCTACCATACCTCAAGTCCAATTGCCTATCTTCATTGGAGAATTTGGATCCTTAGCTTGAAACCGTAGGTGAAATCTTCTTCTTCTTCAAGTTCTAGAGAGAGAATATTTGAGAGGAATTGGTTTTTTTTTGGAATTTAGGAAGAATGCATTAAATGGGGTGAATTTGGGGTTAAAAAGGCTTATATAGGGGTTCTAAATATATGTAAAAAGACATAGTATATGAACTATTTATTTAGGAAAAGACCCCATTACCCCTAAGTTAAACTGTCAGCAGCCTCCGACCAACCCATCTACGGACCTAGTCGACTTACCGTGGATGGACCGTATTCTAAGCCATGGTTGGTGGTCAGAGAATTTGGCGTTGACCTACGGCGACTGGACATACCTACGGTCCTTAGGTCCCTTCCCTGGTCAAGACTTAGACTATTTTTGAGTGCCCAATGATTGAACCAGTCGACGGGGTGTGGTCCTCCTGATGAACCATCCTGGTGGGTCGTCTATCTGAGTTAGAAACTTGGGATTCTGGGGCTCCAACAATGGACCACACCTACGGTCCGTGGTCCTCTCCACGGGCCGTGGGTGGCCGGCGTGGTTGGCTGCACCAACACCTGGAAAGCTGCTAAATGTCTTTCTTTAGACACGGGGTTTTAAAGTAGTTATGAATGTTGAATACTAGAGCTTTGAGAGAAAAGCTAATATGATGAATTATGAATGATAAGGCTTTGAGAGTGAAGCTTATATGATAATGTTAGACTAGTAGATAAAATTATTGTGGAAGGACTTTACCACATAATCTACCTTATGAATGTATGAATGCATGAATGTGAAAGGTTCCTCACATAGTATGATTCTAGGTTGAAAGGTTTTCTCAGCTAAAATGCATCAAAGCATGCTAATTATGATAGCTTGAAATTGTGATATGGTATCCCTTCATGAATAAGCTTGACTTGATAAAACAACACCATACATGTTAGCTTGAGTAGTAGATATCATGGATAGCCTTGAATTGAGAAATCGTACCTTTTCTAAGGTTAGATTGAACTAGCATTAAAGAATGCTTGCATGATAGCATGACTTGGTAAGGCCAAACCATTTCATTGGTAGCTTGGATTGAGCAATAGTACCCTTCCTTGTGTAGCTTGGACTTTCATGAGAGTGTGCTTTCCATGATAGCTTGGTATAGCATGATGAGGTGTTTTTCCTTGATAGCCTTGAATTGGTAAATCGTAACCATTCATGAGTGATCTTTGTATTGGACTAGTAAAGAAGTATTTTTCCATGAATAGTAGATATAGCTAAAGAGGGACAAGTCCTTACTCAAAGTATCATGATTATGATGAATCAACGTTCAAGGAAGTATCGTAAGAATGTTTTTATATGAGAAGTGCTTATATGATGTATGCTTAGCTTGGGTTGTTGCTAGAGTTGCCTTCCTTGATATGTTTGACTAAACCTGAAGGTTCTCTTGTCTATGAGAAATAAGCTAAGGAGGAGATCAAAAGATGATGAACATGAATAGTGGCCTAAAGTGGTTTACTTAGCATGGGTGAGATTTATGGGGTGTTATCCAGGCCTTGCACAAGTATGCTTTGAGGTTACTTATGAAGTGTTTCTCTTATGTTATGATTATCTAGATACCTTGATTATGCCTATGTCTATGTTGTTATCTCTTATGCTTATATCTTATGTCTTATGTTGACTAATGCTTAGGTTATTCTCTTGATGATGTTATAGTATCTATCATATTTGTTACATTTTGTACTAATGCATACTTTTGCCTACATTTTTATCAAATGTAGGGTCCGGCGATGTTGCACTTCCATCCCCGTGGCTAGGATCATAGTAGAGTAATGATTGAAGATTTGTTGAGTCCTCACAGTATCCGAGGAGATAGTCACCATGTTCTTATGTTTTCTTTCATTTTATCTTTAGAATTATTGTATGGGCTGCGTCCCAAAGATATTTATGGTTTTAGATGGTTAGAGACAAGTGGCATGACTTCCGCTCGTTTTATAAAAGACTTTGATTGTATGGAACATATTTTAAATTTCCATACCATTTTCTATTATCTTATGTTATGAAAGCTAAGTGGCTTGTATGAGGTACTTCGGGGTCTTGTACGCTATGTTACGTCTGTGGGGTACCCCTAGGTCGTGACATAGGGGAACTCAATGAGAGGTAGATGATCATCCTAACTACCCTTGAAATCGATCACATAAGCTCTCAACATATCCTCTAAGGTCTAAATTGTACGCTTTGCCTGACCATCCGTCTGTGGATGAAATATTGTGCTAAGATTTACTTGGGTACAAGACCTTTCAGAAACAATTTCCAGAAATGAGAGGTATACTAAGGACCTCTATCTGAGATGATAGACAAGGGAACCCCATGTAACCTGACTATCCCATAGATGTAGAGTTTGGCGTAGTCCTCTGCTGAATCTGTAGTCTTGATAGCCAAAAAGTGAGCAAACTTAGTAACTCTGTCCACTATTACCCAAATGGAGTCATGCTATCTGCGAGTACTAGGAAAACCCGTAATGAAGTCCATGTTTATCACTTCCCACTTCCATGTAGGAATGTTAATCTTCTGAGTCATACCTCCTAGTTTCTAATGTTCTACCTTAACCTGTTGACAGTTAGAACACTTAGACACAAAATCTGCTATGTCCCTCTTCATGCCGTTCCACCAAAAGACTTCCCGTAGATCACGGTACATCTTAGTGGCACCATGATGAATGAAATAACTAGAGTTATGAGCTTCTGTAAGGATTAGCTACCTCAACTCACCCACAATAGGAACACATAAGCGACCGTGAAAACGACCACACCATCTCCTCCTTGGGAGAAAACCTCAACTTTTTGACGATGAACTGCACCTTTCAACTAAAGTAATATAGGATCACCATCTTTTTTTTTCTTAACATCCGCTACCAATAAATATTCTGATCCATTCTAAACTATCACCCTACCATTTGATGTGTTTGTAAGGCAAACTCCTAAGCGAGCAAGCTGGTGAACCTCTTTTGCTAGCTCTTTCCTTTCTTTCTCTACATGTGCTACACTACTCATAAACAGCTTGCTGAGAGCATCAGCCACTACATTGGCCTTACCCGGGCGGTAAAGCACATTCATGTCATAGTCTTTAAGGAATTCAAGCCATCTCCTCTGATGAATATTCAACTCTTTCTGGGTGAACACATACTGGAGGCTCTTATGATTTGTGAACACATCAACATGAACACCATACAAGTAGTGTCTCCAAATATTTAGGGTAAATACTATGGCTGGAAGCTCAAGGTCATGAGTCAGGTAGTTCTTCTCATGAACCTTAAGTTGCCTAAAACCATAAGCTATGACCTTACCCCGCTGCATCAACACAAAACCTAGGCTGACCCTGGATGCATCACAATAAATTACATACCCGTCTGAACCATCTGGTAAAGTCAAGACTGGAGTTGTAGTTAACTTAGTCTTTAGTTCTGAGAAGATTTTCTCACACTTATCTGAAATTTGATGTTTTTCTGAGTCAACTTGGTCAATGGGGAAGCTATGGATGAAAATCCTTCAACGAACTCCTGTAATAACCGACCAAACCCAAGAAAATTCTAATATCTGTTGGAGAGGTGGGTCTGGGCCAATGTTCTACTGCCTTAATTTTCTGAGAATCCACTCGGATCCCTTTGCTGGATAACACATTACCAAGGAAAGCGACAGAGTGTAACCAGATTCACATTTGCTAATCTTAGCGAATAGATGACTATCTTTGAGAGTTTGCAGAACAACTCTCAGATGAGTTGCATGCTCCTCCTCACTCCGAGAATAAATAAGAATATCATCAATAAAGACAATGACAAACAAGTCCAAGTACTGTTTGAACACCATGTTCATCAAGTCAATGAACGCTGCAAGAGTATTTGTTAGTCCAAAAGACATAACTACAAATTTATAATAACCACATCAAGTCCTGAAGTCTGTCTTTGGAATGTCACTATCTTTTACTCTGAGCTGATGACAGCCGAATTTCAGGTCTATCTTATAAAAGTAACTAGCACCCTGAAGTTAGTCGAACAAGTCATCAATCTTGGGATGTGATACTTATTCTTGATTGTTCAATTGTCGATTGTCAATGCACATTCTTAGAGAATCATCTTTATTTTTCAAGAACAATACTGGGGCACCCCATGGAGAGATAGTAGGTCTGATGAAGCCCTTATCGAGAAGGTCTTTCAACTGCTCTTTCAATTCCTTAAGCTCTGCTGGAGCCATTCTATAAGGAGGAATCTAAATGGGCTGGGTATCTGGAAGGAGATCTATCCCGAAGGTGATTTCCCTTTGGGAAGGAACTCCGGGGAGACCTTCTCGAAACTCATTTACTACATGGACTGACTCAAGAGTTGGGGTTTCAAATTTTGAATCCCTAACCCCAACAAGATGATAGACATACCCTTTTGAGATCATCTTCCTGGCCTTAAGGTAAGAGACTAATCGACCCATAGGCGTTGAGTTACTACCCTTCCATTCTGACACTGACTTGTTTGGATACTAAAATTGAAGGATCCTAGTTCTACAATCAACTGAGGCATAATAGGAATGTAACCAATCCATGCCTAGAATGATATCGAAATCTACAATTTCTAACTTTCCAAGATCTACTGGGGTGACTTTCTGAGAGACTTTGACATGGCACTTTCTGTATACCCGTCTAGTTATAACTGGGTCACCCACTAGAGTAGAGACTGAGAAGGGGTCTGAAAGAGTTTTTGGACTGACACCAAAGTTTACTGCGATATAAGGAGTTACAAAAGATAGGGTAGCCCCTGGATCTAACAATCCATAAACATCTACATGAAAGACTCGTAACGTAACAGTGACCATATCAGAAGAATCTTCCTGGTCCTGGTGAGCCTGGAGGGAATACAACATGTTGAGGCGCTAACCACCACCTCTACCAAATGAAGTACGCTGCTGAGATAGGTGACCTGTTGGTGCTGCTTGAGCTGTAGATTGGGCCCTATTGTTGTCACCTTCTTTCCCCTGCCTGGAAGAAGGGAAATCCTTCAACCTATGTTCAGAATGACCACACCCAAAGCACCATTCCTTGCCTGCAAGAAACTCACCCCGAATGGTTCTTACCACACTTTGGACAAGTTGTGTAAGTCCTATTACTTGAAGCACTCCCTTGAGACTAAAGCTTGATGCCTTACCTTTCTCATCTTGTCGAAACCTGGGGGATGGAGAATTAGATAATGAAGGTGCTGGGGCGGTAGGCCTCTGCTGAAACTTTGAGCAATTCCCACTGTCCGACTTTTGTTGTCAGTATTCATAGTTTCCAGTTTTGGCCTTTTTGTTATCCTTAGCCAATTCCCTAAGCTTATCTCCCTCAACCTGTTATGACCCGAGCCTATACCTCAGACGTAAGACGGCATACAAGACTTTGAAGAGCCTCATACAAGCCTCATAGCATATCATGAACATAAGAGCATAGGAATAGTGCGGAATTTAAAACTTTTCTTTACAATCGAAGTCATTTTCATAAAAGCAAGCGGAAGTCTTTCTATACTTTGTCTCAAACCATCTACAACACTTTGAATAAATCTTTGGGACATAGCCCATACAAAGGCATAATGGGAATAATGGGGTTGTTCTCGAAACTATGAGAACTCACCAAATTTTCAACTCCTTGCTCCTTAGAAACCGATATCTTCCAAGAATAGAACATCAAGTCTCCAAACCCTACACTTTTGTAAAAATGTATAAATATGGGTTAAAACCATGCTTAAAAAGGACATTTTGGTTGAAAACCATGCTATATGCCAATTTTGAGAAAACATCATGAACTTTAGCAAAAGGCATAAGATACAAGTATAATCATCATATAAGTCATTACATCACATTAGAACATTCACCTTAAGTAACCCTAAGCTATACTTGCGCAATGTAAGCATAGCATCCCATACTACTATTCCTACTATGTACCATTTTGAGGCCACCTTAGATGAACTTACCATTTTTCATACTTATCTTTAATCAATACTCATACATAAGGAACACATACATTTCATAAGTCATGACAAGGAAAGTAACTCATAATACAATCCAAGTAAAGCATGCATCATTACATTAAGCATTTAAGTCAACATTCTTCATTAGCTTCATTAAGAGCACATTAATTCATTAGACATTAAAACATTGGAGAATCACACAATAGTCCTCTCAAAGCCTACTCGTGTAATACATGGATGGTATCCCATACTACCACCCACACTTCATAGAACCTCTAAAGAAACCATAACACATATCTCACATAATGGGAATAAGCATTAACCGACATAGACCATGTAAGCTTAAAATAGAATCCGATGTCTGTCCCACACCATAAAGGGTTGGTCTACTTGCCTAAGGTAGGACCGGTAACATTTTAGCTTAGGTGGATCCACTAGCTTATAACCTATGCGGGCACATAGTTATGGGATAAGAAAAATGTTCATTGAAACCCGGCCTAATGTAGGGAGAGCTTCCATCTTACCATATCCACTCGGTACTTAGCCTCCATTCCCATAGAATAGTTCATTCACATTAACATAATTGTACTTGAGAGGGCTACCAACATTAGCTCTACTGACCCAAAGTACATTACAGATGAAAGGGCCACCACCATTAGGTCTACCGATTCAAGGTATATTATTAGGATAGCTCATTAAATCCTCAAGAAAGGGCCACCACCATTAGGTCTACCGATTCAAGGTTCATCATTTCACACATGAAAGGGCTACCACCATTAGGTCTACCGATTCAAAATTTATAATTCATTCATTCATAGACTCCTCGTTAAAGGGCTACCAACATTAGGTCTACTGATTCAAGACAAAGCCTTGAGATACTTCATTAGTCATTTATGAAAGGGCTACCACCATTAGGTCGACCGATTCATAATCATTAAGTCAAGATACATTAGTTACTCAAGAAGAGGATGCCTAGGACTAACAATTCAAGGTACTTCAATCAAGATCACATTCATTTACACAAGAAGAGGATGCCCTAATCCTACCAATTCTAGGTACATCAATCAACATTACTTTCATTTACACAAGAAAAGGATGCCTTAAGCCTACCAATTCAAGATGTAACATTACATTGAAGAAACCTTTCACATATATCATCATCATCATTCATAAGTGTATAATTGATAATAACCTTTCATTAATAAGACAATTGCATTGTAGACATGATCACATTACTTTCATTGAATTCACATGCATATACATAACATCATGATCATACATCAATCCTTCATACTTTGCCCATCAAGGCCATGAATGACAATACACCAACACACCTAGAATACTACAATTTAGGCATGAATAATGACATAGTTCAATAAACTAAATCAATATAAACTTAATCTTTTCACATGCTTCCATAATCAATCAATCCCAAATCACAATTCACAATTTAGTATTTTGGGGGAATCATGGGTTCATGGGGAAATTACATCTTAAAACAACATTAATTCATGAATTCAATCACAATTCATCATAATTCAACCTTTGTAAAAGTTTAGAAATTGAACCCATGAATAAGATTGAAACCCTACCTTTTGGGGGATTTTGGAAACTTTGAAATCGTGTTTTGAAGGGACTCCTTGGAAGGAAATTAACCAAGGATAAAAACTACCATACCTAAATTAAAGAAAATCCACGAAATTGAAGAGAAAAGATGAAATGTTGAGCTCCAAACCTTGACTTCTTCTTCTCCAATGGTGGTTTCTACAGAGAGAATTATTTGGAGAGGAGGTAGTTTCTATATTTGATTTTAGGGAATAATGAATTGTAAAAGGGTGTTTAATAGTTTAAAAATCCTTAAATAAGTGAAATAAAACAATATAAACCGTCCCCAACCCATATCTAATTAATTTGGAATTTATCACTTAGCCCCTTAAATGGCTGAGATTGTGCAGGTGCCACTCACACCCTTGACCCATGGATCATTAGTGGACTCACGCTCCATCATTTAGGTCCATGGGTGGGGTCTTCAACTCACCATATTGGGCACTTGACCTACGGATTGGTTCCACGGGGCGTGGATGGACCTACGCCCAGTAGGTCCCATCCGTAGGTCCTAATTTTTTTTACAACTTTTGTTCTTTTGGGGCAGCCTTCGGTTTAGGCTTTAGGGTCCTCCTCAAGGACCCTTGGTGGGTCCTTGGGGGGTCTTACCTTGACGATTAACCCCTAAACCCCTCAACCTAAGCTCGAGAACTCATTTTACAACATAAAACCCCACATCAAACTCAACAACACACTCGTAAGGCTCTAGTTTCACCTACTAGTTTTTTGAGTCATAACACAACCTGTTGATTATGAGTCATTAGTCTGGAGATATCCATATCCCCTAGAAGCATAGCGTTCCTGCACTTAGTCTTCACCATATCTGATACCCCAAATAAGAACTTACTTATTTGTGCCCTTGAATCGGCAACCATGTGTGGAGCATACCTGGGGAGATTAGTGAACTTAAGCCTATACTCTTGGACCAACATAAAACCATGCTTCAAGTTCATAAACTCTTGTACCTTAGCTTCTCTCAATTCTTTTGGGAAGAACCTATCTAGGAAAGAGCCACTAAAACAATCCCAAGTCACAAGAGTTGTATCTGCAACCCTGTTATCTTTCAAGTGGGTGAACTAGATATGAGTCACATCTTTCAGTTGATAGGATTCTAACTCAACACTCTAAGTTCCATCCACTTGCATTACCCCAAGGATTGTCTTAACCTCATCAATGAAGTTTTGTGGGTTCTCACAAATCATCGACCTTAGAAACTCAGGCGGATTCATCCAAACAAAGTCTCGAACGCTAGTTGCAGCTGATCCACCATTTGTGCTAGTAGGAACTGGACTTGTTGATTGTTCTGATTCGCCACACTCTATGCCAAGAGTTGGATCACATTTTGAAATTCGACATTCTGAACCTCATGGTTCGGGACTAGAGGAACTGTCTTAGAATTGTGTGCATTAGCATTCAGTGTGTTAGCTCTACAAACATGAATGATCTGAAATGCATAACGACGGATTAGAAAGGAGAAGTTGGATCATACCCACACACGATAAGAATAACAAACAAAGTAAAGCTTTTCTTAAAACACTTTGTAGCCTCCCTCTCATAGATGTGGTGCAGTTCACACCCATGAAAGAGACTCTACTTAGTGCGTCTTTCAAACATCCTAGGACTCTTGAACCTAATGCTCTGATACTAAATGTTTCATGCCCCGACGCTACCCCCTTGACATAACATAGGACCTAGGGTTACGAATGACCCAAAGCTAACCTTGTGTCTAGCATATATCAAGCATAATGAGAAAAACTGAATAAAAACATGTACATTTTGCGGAATCTAAAATAATGGATAACTGAAAATAGGGAAGACCCCAACTAGTCTGGATGTATAAAACATACTAATAGTCTAATAACAACTGAAATATAAAATTAATAGTTCAAGTTGATTCTACTAGTATGTTTGAAAAGCCTCTGACTGAGTTGAGTTGCTAGGACATGCCCCCCAGCTAATTCTAACAAAACTAAAAACTGAAAGTAAAGACTAAAATGAAAGCATGTATATTGTCCTTAAAATATGAGGACTCACTACTAAAGCTATTGAATGTGGACCAAGAATCGATCAAAGATTGATTTGGATTACAGACGGTGAAGGCCATCGTGGTTCTTGACTTGGGGCAAGGGGTCTGCTGGCTCAAGACGACGGACCCATACACGGCCCATGGTGGGCTTCCGTGGTTCAATGTTTGAGCCTCGGTGGCTCTGCCTCACTTCTACGAGCCAACCCACGGCTCATGTGGGGATCCACGGCCCGTGATAGGGCCCGTGGTCCTAAAAACAAATAATTTCACCCCTTTTTCCTGCTTAAGCGCTTAAGGTAGGTTCTGAGGTGTTACACCAACCATTCTCACAACACAAACTAAGCATCATAACGCTATGGGGAATGACCAAAGGGTCATTTCCTAATTCAAAACTTTAGAATTAGGACATTACATAAGCCTATAGCCATTTTGGATAGAAAGGTCCAAAAGCTTAGGATAGAAAAGATTGCTTTAGTGAAGGTGTAGTGGAAGCAATATTTAGTTGGTGAGGAAACTTGGGAGACAGAGTTTGATATGCATGCTAGATATCCTTAAATTTTTTAGGCTCCAGGTGCCTTCTTTTCCTTTATGATCGAGGACGCACATGGTTTTTAGTGGTGGATAACGTAATAACCCGATTGGTCAGATTTATAATTTTTTGTAAAATTATTATATTATCCCTCTCAATATAAGCCACGAGTCTTTTCTAATTGAGTTTTCATAGTTAGTCTCGAACTTTGAGTAAAAGTTGTGAATATTGTAAGTTTTTGGGCTTTAAAAGGGTAGAGTGATTAAAAGTGATTTTAAGTGTCTTTTGGAGTTTCGAATGTTAGGAGTAAATTTTGACAATTCCATTAGTCTCAAAATATGGAAATTGGTCTTGGAGAGTTTTGGGTTTCATATTCAGAGTCTTTTTGAGGATTGAGGGTTGGAAATTTGTGAAATTATAACCTTTGTATTGACTCTGGTCAACATTCAGGGGTTCGGATATTTCGATCAAAATTCTGAGAGTTCCATTGGATTCTAGGGATGATTTTAGGCCTAAATGAGGTCTTGGTTGAATTTCAAAGGTTGCGAGCTTGATTTAACCTTTTTAGGCGTTATGTTCATTTTCATGAAACTCTCACGAGTTTTAGATCAATGATACCTCAGATTCATGTTTCAACGGTTCCATTGAGTTTGGATGACCAAGGGTCCTTTTGGTCATTTTGAGTTGGTTGTATTTTCCTAGTGTCCTCTATGCCCCGCTCTCACAAATGGTCATCTCTTTCACAACCTTTGTGATAAAGAGAGTTGGCTCCCATCTGCGAAGGGACAGGTAGTCTGACCAACACATTCGTGATGACTTGTTTGTGATCGCGACGTTCGCATTAGCTAAGAGTGGTTCACGAAAGCGAAGGCCAGGTTTTCTGGGATTCTCTTTTGCGAACTAGAGGTGTCTTTTGCAACATCTGAGACCCTTTTTGGCCTGTCATTTCGGGGATTTACCCCTATTTTTAATTTTGGAGAACCCTTGGAGGAGATATTGAAGTGATTCCTTATGATAAATTGTTAGGGTAAGCCATTGTGACCCTAAAACTTCAATTCCCTTTTATCATTTATAAATTTTAAGATCAAAACTTGGTCTTTTTATTGACAAATGACAAGGTTTTAGAAGAACTAGAGTTCTAAAATAAACTGGTGATTGTGAACTACTTTTAATTCCTTTTTTTGAAATAGTTTTTACCAATGAGTTCCAAATTCATTGGGTAACATTTTGAAGTAAAGATTATTTTATGAAAACCTCAATTTTTGAATTGGGGTTTGGAGTTGCTTTTACCCATTTTTAAAAATGTATGATTTGGGTGTTGTTATTTCTAGAATCTGATTGTGATTACTTGATTGGACTAGATTGTGTGGCATTGTACATTGTTCAGAAAAGGAAGACTCAAGTCTTGGATTAACTTTTGATTGAATTGAGGCAACTGATCTTCTAAGCCCTATAAAACATATAGAATCTTGTATTTTCGTTCATTGTGTATTGATTGATGAAAAACCTTGATTGCATTATTGTGGACTTGAATTACTTGATTTGTTGTCTCTTTCTTATGATGTAAAATTACTCATTTGCATCGATTGTTGTGCACCGTAATGAGACATGTGATAATTATACCGAAGGAAAATGGTTTCGACAAGCGATATTATATAAAGCCAAAGTAAAATGGTTCCGAGTAGTGATATTTTACAAAAGGAAAATGGTTTTGGCTTGTGATATTGTGCCTAAGGGAAATGGTTTACTTGATATTTGTTGGTTGTTGAACTTTGACGGTTAAACTGTGAATGTTAAGCTTTGTGAACTGTGTATTGTAAAACTGTTAGGTTTGACTAATTTCAGTGTAGGTTGTAGTTCAGGAGGTTTGGTTATGATGAAAGGAGTACTCATATTCTAGCTTAGTTTTGGTTTGTTTAGTAGGTTACTTGTTGAATACCATGTTGTTTGGTACTCACTCATTGCTTTTATATTTGTGAAGGTTCCTAGTCAAGATCCGTGTGATTGTTCTTCTTCTATTTTTAAGGGTTTCGAAAGAGTTTGGGAGGCAATTGCTTGTCATCCAACATACCCTCTTGTTCCTTATTTTTTGCTTTATTCTATTCTTGAGACAAAAACATTGAGAGTTGTACTTCCGGGTTTTGGGGTTATATTAGAATGACTAAATTTTCTGCTCTTATGTTATTCTTAATTTACTTTCCGCATTTCTTTCATGTCGTTTAATTTGAGGCTGACTTGTCTTGGTGGGAATAGATTTGTGACATCACATTCAATTTTGAATCATGAAATTCATGGTCTCTATTATTGGAACATGAAAATGAGGATTATCCTTATCCAAAAGGTCTTCGTAATATTTATTTCCTTCCATGATGAATAAACATATGGCCTTGAGCCATGTAGAACCTAAAAGACAAACATCAAACATTAGAATGAAAATATATATAAAAAATTCTTAGTTAAAATCTTACTTTATCGATCATTGATGTACACAAAGTTATAAATTAGATTTGACAAAAATATATAGGAGGAAAGATCAAATTCTAAGAGTGTGTTCTACATATGAAGGAAAACGTTTGCTTAGAAAATAAGTCGATTTCTTACCATAATTTTGTTCTTGTGTGCGGTAGACATGTGAAAATATTCTCCTAAAATCATTTATACATAATCTAGACAAATAGTACTATGAGAGATGGGATGGAGTACTTTATAGGGGTAGGGTGAAAATGAGGTGCGTTGGAGCTTGGGGGGTGAGAAAAACAATCAATATGGAATGCCATTTGTAGAACTTTTTTACTTCCTATTTACGTTGAGGAAGTAATTTCCTCATCATTTTCCTATCAAAATGACATTGACAGCATGAAGTTTCTTTTGGAAATAATATCCTACAAAAGAATTGTAGTGCTTCAATTCCCTTTGACAATCTTTACAAAATGTCAAAGTTCATTCCAAAGAGGCACCCATTGCAGGCACAAAATCACTAACTTTATGTCACTACTTTTTTGTCACATACAATTTAGTATTCTGAATACTAACTATAAAGGCTGAATCTTTATAAAATTTGTTTCTAGTAAATGAGGAAGTTTTTATATTCTTAAGTGATAAGGCACAAGTACCCCCTAGACTACCGAAATCTGAGAGACACACCTAAACTTTACTAGGTCCTATTACCACCCCCCCTTCCCCCAAACTAATTTAAAATCGAATAAATACACCACAAACACTGACATGGCATAGAGAGTTTAATTTACACAATCTCTCGAAGGCAAGTGATGAGTGCATGAATTGGACGCATGCCACTTTTTGATTCATAACTTTATAATTAGTTAGTACACATATTTATTAATTTTAAAACTTATATATGTTTAATTATTTTAATATCTTTCTTTGTTAAATATTTATTTAATTTCTTTCTCACTTTACACTATTTTTAATTAATTAATTAACTTTCCACTTTTAATTATTTTTAAAAAATTATCTGTATTATTTTTTAAAAATAATTTGAAAGTGTCCCTTAATTTTAACGTTTTATTTTTTTATGTTTTATGTGATTTTCTTCACCGAATGAACTTTTAATGTTAAACTTCAAATATTTTTCAAATTCAAATGGAGTAGAATATCAAGAGGTTTTTATCTTGAGAAACCAAAAATACAACATTGGTTCTAGTTAGCGATGATGTTTTTATAATTTTTAAATCATTTCGCCTTAATATTCCTAGCGAAGTTTTATATTCTTCAAACCAAATACACATTCAAATGTATCTAGTGAAGTTTTTATATTCTTTAAATCAAAGGAGTAGAAAATCACAAGATTTTAGTCTCCATAAATCAGACACAATTAAATTTCACATGGAGTGGAAAACTACAAAAAAAATTAGTCTCAAAACAAAATAAAAATATATTCTGAGATCATCACATAATGAACATCTATCCTAACATTTATTTCCTATCCTAACATTTATGAAATAAATCTTATAACTTATAAAGGTGAAAATGAAATAAACAAGGAAAATAAAGATATAACTCAGTTTTTACTCCCATTGAATCATATCTATCTAACAGTAATGAAGATGTCATGCAAGTCATTTTCCTTTTTGTCAAACGTCACTTGAATTTTTATCCATGATCGATTTATTTGGATTAAAATCATAGAAAGATGCTTACAATATTGGATGTAACATACACAAAAGTATTTCTCTACCCAATTTTACCACAACAGAGAATAAAACTACTAAGCCAATAACAAATTATTTAACTTAATAATCTTTAATTTGATCAAGGCTATAGTCAGACACAATAAGAAACTACTGTGTAGCATTAAGTGTAAGATTCCATCATTATCTACTTACTTGGACATACTAGAATCTTATAAATACCACAACAACTGCGTTTACGATATGTTGTGCCCCAATACAAAAACATGTCCAAAACAAATTATAAGAACACAAACTCCTACTTCCATGATCTATTTCCCTTAATCAAAAGAACAAAAAAAGATCCAAAAATATAATAATTTCCTTAAAATTGTAGTTCAACCTATATTACTAAGATACTTATAACAATAACTTTGAAGAACATGGTAAGAAACAACAAAGTTTAAAGAATATTTTAAAAAATAGAAACTTAAAACTAGCAAAGAAAATAGAATCCAGAATATATTATAATTATTATAAAAAATATATTTTCTAACAAAAGAAACTTGAGCCCGTATACTGTGTCCTTCAGGGAATTAATGAATTATTTCCTCCCATTATATAATGATCTTACTCACCGGTGTATCGGTACCTAAAACATTGGTATCAATGAACCACTCAACAACAGTAAAGTATACTTATAATACTAATATACGAGATTTAATATAAGAAGAAGAAGTCCAAAAACTCGTTGTTGAAAATAAGAGGAAACCCCTCTATTAATTGACAACAAATAGTAGTGTGAACAAGTGTTTATTGTACATTATCGAAATGGTCACAATCCTTTGGGAAAAGTCAAAAGTCAAACCCTTCGTAAAAGTCATAATCGTACGAAAATATCACAACTTTTCGTAAAAGTCACAATTGTTCAGAAATGTCACAACTCTTCATAAAAGTGACAACTCTTCGTAAAAGTCACAATTCATCATAAAAGTCACAACTCTTCATAAAATTCATAACTCTTCATTTTTTATGTACAACTTTAAAGACCGAACAGTCACAAAAATAGTTCCTTTCCTATATATAGACTCCAAATCTGTCTTCTTCTCCCATAGGTTTATTTGTGACTGATTTAAGATTTTAGATCAGGAAAAAAAAGAAGAGAAAAAGATGTGTGGAACTGATGGTGGTCTTGTCAAGTGTTCTTCATTCCCTTGTGCAACTCCAGAAAATGACACAAGGGACACTTCCCCCACTATTGTTCTGGATCAGTGAATTTTCTTTTACTATTTTAATTCCTTTTTCTTAGAATGTTTCATATAAGTTATAAGTTTATCGTCTTTATCAGTCGTCATGAGTAAATTTTTTATATATGAAATCATCAATTTCGATTCACTCAATGTTGAGTTCTCTATTGTATGTTGTCCACTCAAAATGTCATGGAGTGTAATGTGTTAGAAAGAGATAATTTTTCTCCAATGGCATTTTTCAAGCGGTCATTTAAATTATGTCTTTAGTTTGCCAAGTGGATTAAATTTATCTACAAAAAAAATTCATCTACCTACTTTTAGCGAAGAATTTAACCATTGTGATAAAAGGGGACAAAATTTATAGAGTGGCGTTAGAAATGATCAGACGGTGCAAACCATTGCGTCCTTATAGAATCCTTCCCTAATGAACTAGCTAGCTTTTGAGATTGATTAAATCTCTCTCAAGATTAGTTCCATTTTCTTACAATTTGTTGAAATGCTCAATTCTTTGTTGGAATACTAATTTGGGATTTCATTTTTGTATGTGTATATAGTGGTGATCCCACAATGTATGAGTCATATTGGAGAAAATGGGGAACAAGTATGACATAACATTCAATGGTGATGATTCATTGAGGTATTTTGCTAATGGTAAGAGCTTGTGTTGGTTCTTGGAGTCAAAACTAGAGGAACAAATTAAGAGGCTGCACACTGTAGTTGGAAATGCAATTATGGATGATCACTATATTATTGTTGGCACTCGATCAAGCCAGCTTGTGCAAGCTGCCCTTTATGCTCTTTCTCCATCTGCTCAACTTGAGCCAATCAGTATAGTTTCAGCTACACCTTTTTATTCAGTACACGTTTATACGATGTATTTTTTATTTAAATTGTATAGGATATGCTATGCTCAATTTAATTAGCAGTCTGAGGTTATGGTTCTTGGTACATGTTAAATCCATTAAATATAACATTCTTTTTTCTTTTGCTGGATTTTAAATTTGAAATTTCAAGAGTCACAATCAACTTCAGAAATCAATAGGTCACACCCTTACATACAAAATATGAATCATAGTTCTTGGAACACATCATGTGACTTAATAAGTCAAATTTAAAAGTGACATTTTTTGATCAATTATTAATATTTTTTGTCTTTTTACAGGCATATCCTGATGTGACTGATTTTGTGAGGTCAGGACTACACAAATGGGCAGGAGATGCTAGAACTTTTGAGAAATATGGACCTTATACTGAGTTGATTACATCTCCAAATAATCCTGATGGGATTATTAGAGAGATTATAGTTAATGGAGATTAAGGGAAATTAATTTACGATTTAGCTTATTATTGGCCACAATATACTCCTATTACCTCACCTGCCAACCATGATGTTAATCTCTTTACTGTTTCCAAATGCACTGGCCATGCTGGTTCCAGAATTGGGTAAGTTTTTAAACATTAATTTCAAGTGAGATCACAATCACAAAATTAGAACTTATTTTAATTTATCACTTATTATAAATTGATTTGCATGTAGTTAGGCACTTGTTAAGGACAAAGAGGTGGCAATGAAGATGAAAAAGAAGCTCAACTTAGAGCTGCAAATATTCTTGAAGTGGTCTCTAATAGCTGTTTGGATTTCACGTTGGAAAATTTCTTTGAATATAGTCAGTCTCTTATGGCTGACAGATGGCAGAGGTTAAGACAAGTTATAGACAATGACCTTTTTGTCATTAAAAATTACCCTCCTCATTATTGCCTCTTTACAAAAGACTTGTGTGAATCACACCCTGGTAATCACCAAAATATTACAACGTAACATTTTCATTTTAGTTTATTTAAAAAATAATGTAACCTCATATACTTGAAATTTCTTTACTTTTTAAACTATATTATCTATATCTATTTGAAAAAAATTTCTTTCTTTTGAATTTGAAATTCATATTGTTTTTTTGAAACAGCTTTTGCATGGCTAATTTACAAAGGGGGTGAAGAAGAGGATTGTGAAAAGCTTCTTAAAGAACACAAGATTCAAACAAGGAGTGGAAGAAGATTTGGAAGTGATTCAAGAAATGTTAGGATAAGTATGTTGAGTAGAGATGAAGCTTTCAACTTTTTTCTGAAGAGGCTTACTGTTGTTCAAGGATCTACAAATAAAAAATAAGACATTTATGCATGAAATATTACTTAGAGACATTTTATGTGTTGAAGAGTAGAATAATTCTCCTTATTGACAAAACTTCACTGATTAATGCCAAAAAGTGAATTGTTCTTTCTATTTTTATGATATTAGATGCAAAATGTCTATTCTTCAATTAACTCAAGTGTGTGTTGAAGTATGTTCCATTTGAATTATTTTTAGAATTGTATTACTGTCAAATATGAAGTAACATTACATACTCGACATAATATATTGATAATTAAGTAATGTATTGAATTAAAGATTACATGTATTTAATCAAGAAAGACGGGATCTAAAGGCACACAATTCTTGATCTTTTTAGAATTATGAGGGACACCAATCTTTCGCCTTGCGCAAGGATATCTCTCTTTTCTTAGACTCCATAAGGAGAGAATAGTCCACTTGGGCGGAAGGGGAGCCTTGGTTTTATTTTACCTGGGCCAAAGACTGTCCCCTTATCATAAGAATCACAAATAAAATTAATTTATATATAGAAGAAAAGGAAAAACAAAAACCATTAGTGTGAACAAATGAAAGAGAGATAGAAACCCCACTCTTTCATAACAACATTACAAACAATGCTTTTATAGATATCTAAAGATATTTCTAGACTAATACCTTATAAATGATTTCACACACAATATGACCTTAATAACCAAAAATAAACTAAAGGCATGCATAGTCAGGCTAAGGTGTAACAACTTGAATAAAGTTAACACAAAAGGCTACAGTTAATACTCATATCAATAGATAATCAAGTCACACAATACAATAAATCTAGCCAATGCAATGCAGTAAGATGTTGAAATGATGTGGTTGAATCAAGGTCGTCGCAGAACCTATTGTATACACCTTGCCAAGCTTTAACTTCTAGAAAAAGACCTAAGGGGGACTCGCTGTCCATATAACAATCTCAAATTATCAATAACTCACCAACTTGTCCCCTAACTCGTGGTCAATGATAAATGTAAGGTGCCTCATTTTCTTTCTAAAATAAATAGCTTTTCTCCACTATTTCCATGAACAGTGATATGTCAAATAACGATGAATGCATCAAAGACATACAACACAAATGCATAATCAATTTATCAAAGATTTTGAATCTCTAACCGACTCTTGGAATTAAAAATGTTGAGCAAAGTCAACTATACTAATAATTCTCAACTCAAAAGGGTCAAAATCACCAAAAACACATCTGATCGCATCTGAGACCATACCAACCATTCCCACAACAAAAACTAAGCATGATAACACTATGGGGAAGGGCAAAATGGTCTTTTCCTAATTAAAACATAAGAAATGGGATAGTACATGAGCCTATAGCCATTTTGATAGGCAATTCAAAAAGATTATGAACAAAAATATTGTTTAAGTGAAGGTGCAGCGGAAGCACTATTTAGTTGGTGAGGCAACTTGGTAGACAAAGTCTAATATGCATGCTAGATATCCTTAATATATTTTTGCTCCAAGTACTTTCTTTTGCTTTATGATCGAGGTTGAACATGGTTTTTAGTGGTGGATAATGTAATAACCTAGTTGGTCATTTATAGAAATTTTTGTAAAATTATAATTTTATCCCTCCTGATGCCTTGAATCTTTTCTGAATTTGTTTTGAAAGTTGGTTCCAAACTTTGAGTGTAAGTTGTGAATATTGTAAGTTTTTGGGTGTATAAATGGTAAAGTGATTAAAAGTGATTTTTAGTATATTTTATAGTTTCGAGTGTCAAAATGAAAATTCAAAAATTCCATTAGTAACGAAATATGGAAATTGGTCTAAGAGAGTTGTGGGTTTCATATTCAAAGTATTTTTGAGGATTGAGGGTTGAAAATTTAAGAAATTTTAAAATTTGGATTGACTCTGGTCAACATTCAGGGTTCAGATATTCGGATCAGAATTGTGAGAGTTTCATTGGATTCGAGGGATGATTTTAGGCCTAAGTGAGGTCTTGGTTGAATTTTCAGAGGGTTCGAGCTTGATTTAAACTTTTCAGGCGTTATATTCTTTTTCTTGAGACTCACGAGTTTTAGGTCAAGGATACCTCAGATTCATGTTTGATGGTTGCATTGAGTTTGGAATGCCGAGTTTAATTGGATTGCATATGTGATTTGTATGTACGGGGTTTTGAGTCAATCCCAAGGGTCCTTTTGGTGATTTTGAGTTGGTTGAATTTTGATATTTTCTTCTATTCCCCGCTTTCATGAAGGGTCATGGCTTTCACAACCTCCGTGATAGAGAAAGTTGGCTCGCATCCGCGTAGGGGCAAGTAGTTTGACAACCACATTCGCGATGACCTGTTTGTTATTGCGACCTTCGCGTTGGCGAGGATTGGCCATGTTTTCTAGGGTTCACTTTTGCGAAGCAGAGGTGGCTTTTGCGATATCAGAGACCCTTTTTGGCTTGGCATTTCGGGTATTTACCACCATTTCGAATTTCGGAAAACACCTGGGGGAAAATTTTGAAGTGATTTCTTGTGCTAAATCATTAGTGTAAGCCTTTGTGACCCTAAAATTTCAATTCCCTTTTATCATTTATAAATTTTAAGATCAAAACTTAGTCTTTTGAGTGAGAAATGACAACGTTTTAGAAGAACTTGAGTTCTAAAATAAAATGGTGATTGTGAACTTTTTTTAATTCCTTTTTTTGAAATAGTTTTCACCAACGAGTTCCTAATTCATTGGATAACATTTTGAATTAAAGATTATTTTATTCAAACCTTAATTTTAGAATTGGGGTTTTTAGTTGTTTTGACCCATTTTTAAAAAGAGAATAGGGTAAAAAATACTCTTCAATTTTTTTTTATTAGTTGACTATACATCTACCATTAAAATAAAGTTATTCATACCGTCGTCACTAATTTCACCATTTATACTCCTCAATTGACGGAAATCCCCAAATTAACTCAAATTAACCTGAATTTAAAAAAAAGACCCATTCCTCATTTTAAACCCAATGCCCATAGTATAACCCATATAACTCATTCCGCTTTTACCCATTATTTCAAATTTTCCATATAACTCATTCCCCTTTACCCATTAACTTCTACTAAATTGTTCTTCATTTCCCTTACTAATTTACTGTGACTGATTTGATTAAGCAACACTCTGGTGGGGATATCCCTTTACTTAATCTTAATGGACAAGATGCAACTGATGTATTCATTGCTTTTCATCTAGGTACTGCTTGGCAACATCTTGATAACCTCTTTACTGGTTATTATTTAGAAGATTCTCAGGTTTCTGAGGTATCAAGGGATTATAGAAAGCTTTGTGTTAACTTTTCTATAGCTGGATTGTGTAAGAAAAAGGGTCATGGGGTCATCTATTTATTTTGTCTTATTGGGTTTTTGGTTTTCTTGACTTTCTATTCTGTAATTTATAGTGATAATTTCTTGATTCATATGCTTTTTTGGATCATTGTTGGGGTTAACTTGGATGCAGATTTCTTACTAGGGTCGTGATTCTGGTCATTTCTTGATAATGACAAATAAGGGGTTCAATAAAATGATACAGATTATGTCAGAGAAACGTCTTTCTGGGATTCACATTACTTGGTGGAAATGGACTCATAATGCTCATTATGTGGCTTGTAATAGCTTGGATTATGACCCTGATCTTCAGCACTTGCCAGTTTTCGCAGTATCTTCAAGTTTGTTTAAGTCATTGAATTCTACCTTCTATGGAAGAGAGTTAACATTTGATTCCCCGGAAATATTCTTTGTGAGCAATCAACATTTTACGTTTTATCCAATAATTTGTGTTTCCTAGGTGAATTTGTTTGAACAGCCGCTGGTGTTGTTGTTCTCTACAAGGAAAGTGCCTGATAGACTTTTGAAAATATTGGGAAATAAAGAACAAATGTGAAAAAGTTAATGGGTAAAGGGTAAAAGGGAATGGGTTATACGGGTTATACTATGGGGCATTGGGTTTAAAATGGGAAATGGGTCTTTTTTTTTAAAATTCGGATTAGTTTGAGTCAATTTGGTGATTTCCGTCAATTAAGGGTATAAATGGTGAAATAAATTACGGCGAGGGTATATATAACTTTGTTTTAACTGTAGGGGTATAATCAACTAATAAATCAAAATTGAGGGATATTTTTGACCCTTTTCCCTTTTTAAAATGTATTATTTGGGTGTTGTTATTTCTAGAAATTCATTGTGATAACTTGATTGAACTAGATTGTGTGGCATTGTACATTGTTCAGAAAGGGAAGACTCGAGTCTTGGATTGAATTTTGATTGAATTGAGGCAAGTGATCTTATAACCCCTATAAAACTTGTAGAATCTTGTATTTCCGTTCATTGTGTATTGACTGATGAAAAGCCTTGATTGCATGGTTGTGAACTTGAATTACTTGATTTGTTATCTCTTTCTTAT
The DNA here is from genome assembly GCA_036250505.1 of Solanum acaule. Lineage (NCBI taxonomy): Eukaryota > Viridiplantae > Streptophyta > Magnoliopsida > Solanales > Solanaceae > Solanum > Solanum acaule. The sequence goes on from JAJOOR010001067.1 coordinate 27,428, forward strand.
GGTGTAAAATTACTCATTTGCATCGATTGTTGTGCACCGTGATGAGACATGTGATGATTACGCTGAAGGAAAATAGTTTTGACAAGTGATATTATATAAAACAGAAGGAAAATGGTTCCGTCTAGTGATATTGTACCGAAGGAAAATGTTTCTGGAAAGTGATATTGTGCCGAAGGAAAATGGTTTACTGGATACTTGTTGGTTGTTGAACTGTGACTGTTAAATTGCGATTGTTAAGCCTTATGATTTGTGTATTTTAAAATTGTTTGGTTTGACTGATTTCTGTGCAAGTTGTAGTATCAGGAAGTTCAGTTGGATGAAAGGAGTACTCATATTGTAGCTTAATTTTTCTTTTTTTAGTAGGTTACATGATGAGTACCGTGTTGTTTGGTACTCACTCCTTGCTTCTACACTTGTGTAGGTTCTACAGATCCATGTGATTGTTTTTCTTCTATTCTTTAGGCTTTCGAAAGACATTTAAAGGCAGCTGCTTGTCATCCCAACGGACCCTCTTGTTCCTTGTTTTGTGCTTTGTTCTATTCTAGAGAAAAATACATTGAGACTTGTACTAATCTTTCAATTCCGTATAGTGGCATGTAGACGTCATAATTAGGTTTTGGGGTTGTAATACCTTAGACATCGTTTAGTTTTTAGTTTTGGGTCACCTTCAAACGACCATAACTTTCGGTGCATAAAGAGTAAGGTGGCCCATGAGGTATCAAATTGAAGGTCTTTGAGTCCTCTTGCCAGCACCGCTGATTTTGCCAAACTCCAAGCTCAGATGAAGGAATAATGCCCATTTGAGTACAACCTCGCTAATTTAGGCATTTCAACCATTTTAACAAGGGGTATTTTGGTATTTTCCTTACCCCCACTAAGCCTAAGCGTTTTTCTAACCAAAATAGGGGTCTAAACTGATTGAGATCAATTTTCATTCAGTCTTAAACGTCTAGAAAGTTAGGGCAAGGTTCAAGAGGAGAAAAGAGAAGGTTTCAAGAGTTCATTAAGAAATTTGGGGAAATCGCCAAAAACTAGTTCTTTCGAGGTAGGTAAGCATTCATAGTGTTTGGTTGGTTTACCCTCACACCAATCATATAAAAATTTACCCATGAATTCATTCTTGAAGTTGATTTATTGAGTTCTTGAAAAGTTTCTTGAGTTTTAGTTGACAATGGAGGTTGTTGAATTCTTGAGGCGAGGGTTTTGCCAATGAGTGGAGTTAGTTGATAGATTTTGTGTGGGTTTCATTGAAAATGTTCTGTGTTTATGAAATTTCGATAAATTGGACCAGAGAATTGCATTGGGTATGAATTGAATTGATTTTGGGAGAGAAAGAAAAGATCAGACAAAAATATGCTCCCAGGCCCGCATTGCGGAGGCGTTTTGAAATTTCAGTCTTTAGATAGTTTCCCCCTTCTGAGCATCATGGAGAGGATACGGAGTCTTCTATCTCAAAATTTATTTTGCGGCCAAATATTAAATCCTCCTCCGCGTCGTGCCAATGCTTTTCAGTTTGTCTCATCGCTCTCTTCTTATTACTAACTATCTAAGACTTCATTAATCATTGGGATATCCTATATCCTAATCATAGCTCTTAAATTCAAATTTCAAATTCAAGTAAAATTAAGTGGAAAGTTTCAGGAAAGTTCTTTTGATTCATTTTGAGATGTCTTTTACAATCATTTATAATTTGATTTAAGACTTGGGTAACTGAGTATGAAAATGAGGAGAGTTAACTTATATGTTTCAAATGAGTATAACGGGAACTAAGTATTCCCAAGTGTAATAGTTTTACATTTAAAACGAGAGAAACACTTATTTCTAAATGAGTTTATGAGGAGTCTTGAACATCATCTCTTTTAAGCGGATCTTTTGAGTAATTATCTCAAATTGAGGAAGACTTATATTTTAAGAACATATGAGCACCGATATGGGGATGAGTTCAGACAACACAAAGTCCTCATAAACCATATATGCCAAAATGGGTATAGGGTCATACTTTTTAGATTATTCCTTATTGCTTTTAAGCACAGCTTAGTGGATCCACTTAGTTGAGGTTCTATACCCCAGCAAGGTATAGGGCAATTTTGGCAGTGTGGGCGAGATGATATATCATCATGAAGGTCATAGTGATGGTTTTCGATTAGAGAATCTCCCAAATAAGAGTAAAGAGTTTATTTATTGTATTTTAATATATATTGAGTTGATATCTACTGTTATAAATTTTTTATACATTGCATTCTTTTTCCATTGCTTTTATAATGAGTTGAGTTGAGTTAAGGTGATTATGTCTTCCCTTTCTATCAATTCAGCTATATTTACTTTTGTTTCAGTTTTCCCCTTAAATTCTCAACATTCAAGGTACTGATGTCATTCGACCTGCATCATTTTATGATGCAAATACAGGTAGTCAGGGTCATCAAATGACGCTTTGTTGATCCCATTAAATTCCAGATAACTTTGGTGAGCCTCTTTGCTTTCTGTAGGGCTTCACATTATGGTTTTTTCCTGGTTAGGTTGTCGGGGGTCTTTTCCCGACATCCATCGTATATTTAGAGGCTTCACAAACAATAGTAGTTACAGAGTCTTTTTACCGTTTCCCTTGTTTATGTTTTACAGTCTTGGAGTTAAATAGTTATGTTTATTTGAGTATTTCGGACAATTTGAGTTAAACTACTTTATAAATAAGATATCGTGAGTTAATAATTAAATATGAGTTCCTATGTTGCTGAGTAAGTCTTCCATTAAGTATTTAGCCATGTCAAGGGTTTGCTTGGGGTCCAGCGGTGGTTCTCGAGTGCCGGTCACGTCCAGGGTGTAGGCTCGAGGCATGACAAACTTGGTATCATAGCACAGAGTTCAAGAGTCATTGGGTGTCTATGAAGACGTGTCTTTGGATTCCTTGTTATCGGTGTGAAGCGCTTGATCTATAATTAAAAGGCTACAACAATAAGAAACTTTTCACTTCTTCTTACCATTTTTCGCACGATAGAGTTCAACTCTACAAAAGTTTCTTATAATTCGTACTTGCATGTATATTTTCATATCATACCTCCAAAAAGAGTTGTTCGAGGACGTCCTACAAGGAGAAATGTTGATCTGTAAGATTAAGATGTACTCAATGCACCAGAAGTGCAACCCCCTGAAGGAGAAGTCACAAATGTTGAGTTCCAGGATGCTATAAGGATGTTGTAACATCTCGCAACTAGAAAGAACTAGAGAGAAGTTTAAAATCTGGAAATAGTTATTTTTTGAAAGTATAAGGAAATCTGGAAAATTGCAAGTAAGTTAAAGTTGAGTTTTTGGTCAACTTCAGATGGCCATACCTACTAGCTCCGGATTAGTTAGGTGTAGATCAAGATATTTTTAGAAAGCTCTTGGAATGATCTTTCCAACGCCGCCAAGTTTGCGCGATTCCGAGTTCGTATGAGCAAGGTATTCTCTTTGGAAGATGGGCTGTTGGATTAAGGAAATGTCCAATCCAGAAATATAAGGGGTATTTTCATCTTTTCACTGCCCTATTATTTTAAATCCGATTTTAGGAGTTTAATATGGGTCAATTTAGAACTTAGTCAGTTTTAGAACTTGGGATTTCAAGCTAGGGCTAAAGAGAAAGGAGAAGAGAAAAGAAGAAGGAAGAAAGGGCAAATTCATCAAGAACGATGAAGGAAGTTGGTGTTTCGCCAAGGATTTGCTTCTACCACGTATGTGAGGCTCTCATAACATTGGGATCGTTCTCCCACGTGCCAAGCATATTTATTTTAGTTTGGATTCGTCCTAAAAGCATTGGAATAATGATGATCTTGATACCTATTCTTGAATTCATATATTGTTCTTGAATTTGACTGAGTTGGGAGTTTCTAAGTTTGTTACGTCGCATTATAGGGTCATTTCGAGTTAGATTTTTAGGTACATTGCTGGATATCTGTATCTAAAAGTGATTTAAGGAAAAATATTGAGGTTGGGTGGATTGGGGAAGAAAACCGAAGAAGAAATTTCGACGGGAGAAATCTGAACATGGGAGCGCGTCGCGCGACCTGTTCCCAGAATTGAAATTTTACCTTTGCATCGCAGAGCAGACACGAGGTATTCTGCCTCAAAAGACGTTTTCGAAACCAAAATTAAATTATGCCTCCGCGTCGCGGACCCACCTTCAAATATTGATTTTCGGTCTTTTCTTATGTTTAACTATCTAGAATCATTCCTAAACATCATGAGATCTTTCCGGTCAAATCTTAATTCTTGAATCCATACTTCAATTCAAGGATCAGTTAAGAGTCAAGTCAAGAGTAGTTAAGGTCAAAGTTAAGAGAAGTCAAGAGTCAAGTTCAGATCAGTTCTTAAAGTTATCCAATAAGTCTTTCACAAATGTTTTAACCTTGGTTTAAGACTTAAGTTTTGATTTCAGTGAAGAAGTAAAGTTGAAGATCTTCTCTTCAAAGAAGTATATGGGGACTATTTATTCCCAAAGAGATTTAAAAATGTTTTCACACTTTAATAAGAACGGAAACTGAGATTTCCATCGACCCTTCGGGCTAGTTTTCAGAAAGAGTAATAGCTTTCTAAATGAAGGAAAAAAGGGAAACTGAGATTTCCATGGTAGCCTTTGAGCTAAGTTTTTGAGCACTAATCTCAAATCACCGAAGAAGTATGTTTTTAAAATAGAAAGAGCTAGTATATTTTGGGAGTAGTATTGAGCACCGATATGGGGGAGAATTCAGATAACTCACAACCCCCCATAAACGTAACCATGTAGCCACCATGGGTAGAAAATGGTCATACTTTTTAGATGAACCCTTTTCACAATAGACTAGTGGATCCACTTAGTAGTTCAGGTGCTACACCTTTGGCTGGCTATAGGATGCGTTGGCAGATTGAGGTAGATCGTTGTATCATCACAATAGCTCTTATATGATGGTTGTCGGTTAGAGAAACTCCCACAGAAGTTATTGTATTTTTATATACATCAATTTATTGTATTTTTGCATACATCTCAGAGTTATATGTATCTTTGCATACACACAGAGTTGACGTCATGTTTTTAAAACAACTTTTCTTTATATTGCACTTGTTTTAAACTGCATTATATTGAAATGAGTTCAATTAAGTATTCATGAGTTGAGAAGAGCCAAGGTAAGTGTTTCTTTCAGATTCCCTTTCAAGCCTATGTTGTTTTAGCATTCCAATTCACATACTCATACACTCAATGTACTGATGCCAGTTGGCCTGCATCGTCTTATGATGCAGACACAGGTAACTAGGATCGGCATTCTGACGCCTCGTTGATCTAGTGAGCAGTTCAGAGTCCATTGGTGAGCCTCCTTGCTTTCCGGAGGATCCATTTCATTTCTCTCTAGTTTAGTTTATTAGGATGTTGTGGGGTCTGTCCCAACATCAGTCTCTGTTGTTATTAGAGGCTTCATAGACAGTCAGATGTTAGTCCTTTGACTCTTTCCATTATCATTTCTTATTGTTAAGACTTGGGTTGCCACTTTTGGCCAAGTTGAATGTTTAACCTTTAAACATTCTAAATTATTTCATTATTCAGTTTAGTTAAGTTCATTGATCATTATAGATATGAATATTGTCTTCCGCTAAGTTAAGTAAGCCAGGCCAAGGGTTTACTTAGGGCCAACAATGGTATTCGAGTGCCAGTCCCGCCTAGGGTGTAGGCTTGGGGCGTGACAAATGTTGACTGAAGTTGTGGCCAATCAAGCTGGTCAACTTATCCCTCTATAGCGCTGCTGCCCTGGCGGCATCAGCCCCGCTCTAACGAGCTGGAGACCAAATTTCCCTGACATTTTTCCTTTCCTAATTAATGACGGTTCGAGTCGTTACACTTTCTATAGCTGAAAATATATATATACTTGTCTCCTTCCCTATATATAGACCCAAAATCTGTCTTCTTTTCCCATAGGATTATTTGTGAGTGATTTAAGATTTTAGATTAGAAAAAAAAAAAGAGAAAAAGATAAGTGGAACAAATGGTTGTCTTGTAAAGTGTTCTTCTTTTTCTGTTTTGGGTCAATTAGTTTTCTTTTACAATTTTAATTCATTTTTCTTATAATTTTTCATGTAAATTATAAGCTTATTGTCTTCACCTGTCCTCATGATTAAATTTTTTTTATATATGAAATCATCAATTTCGATTTACTTAATGTTGAGCACTCTATTATATTTTGTGCCCTCCAAATGTCATGGGGTGTAATATGTCAGAATGAGATAATTTTTCTTCAATGGCCTTTTTCAAGCGATTGTTTAAACTATGTCTTTGGTTAGCCAAGTGGACTAATTTTTCTCCAATGGTCTTTACTAGGGTCCCATTACCCTCCCGTCCAAACAAATTTAAAATGGAATAAATACACTACAAATGCTGCCATGTCATAGAGAGTTTGCACCATCTCTCGAAGGCAAATGATAAGAGCACAAATTGGACACATGTCATTTTTTAAATGGTAACTTTATAATTAGTTAATACACATATTTATTGATTTTAATCCTTATATATGTTTAATTATTTTTATTTGTTTATTTGTTAAATATTTATTTAATTTCTTTCTCACTTAACACTATTTTTAATTAATTAATTATCTTTTCACTTTTAATTATTTTAAAAAAATATGTGTATTATTTTTTTAAAAAAATTTTAACGTGTCCTTTAATTTTATGGTTTTAATTTTTTTTTATGTTTTATGTGATTTTCTTCAACGAATGAACTTTTAATGTTGAACTTCAAATAATTTTCAAATTCAAATGGAGTAGAAAATCAAGTGGTTTTAATCTCGAGAAACCAAAAATACAACATTGGTACTAGTTAGCGATGAAGTTTTTATAATTTTTAAATCATTTAGCATTAATATTCTTGGGTAAGTTTTATATTCTTCAAACCAAATGCACATTCAAATATATTTGGGAAGTTTTTATAATCTTCAAATAAAAGGAGTAGAAAATCAGAAGATTTTAGTCTCCATAAATCACACACAATCAAATATCACATGGTGTGGACAACTACAAAAAAAAAAGTTTCCAAACAGAATAAAAATATATTCTAAGATCATCACATAAAGAACATCTATCCTAGCATTTATGAAATAAATCTCATAACTTATAAAGGTGAAAATAAAATAAACAAGGAAAATAAAGATAGAACTCATTTTTTACTCCCATTGAATCATATCTATCTGACAATAATAATGATGTCATGCGAGTAACTTTTCTTGTTATCGAACTTCACTTGGGTATTTATCCATGATCGATATATTTGGATTAAAATCATAAAAAGATGCTTACATTATTGGATGTAACACACACAAAAGCATTTCTCTACCCAATTTTACCACAACGGAGAATAAAACTATTAAGCCAATAACAAATTATTTAACTTAATCATCTTTAATTTGATCAAGGTTATAGTCAGAAACAATAAGAAACTATTGTGTAGCATCAAGTGTAAGATTCCTTCGTCATTTACTTACTTGGACATACTAGAATCATATAAATACCACAACAACGGTGTTTACGATATGTCATGCCCAATCCAAAAATCTGTCCAAAACAATTTATAAGAACACAAACTCCTATTTCCATGATATATTTCCCTCAATCAAAATAACAAAACAAGATCCAAAAATATAATAATTTCCTTAAAATTGTAGTTCAACCTATATTACTAAGATACTTATAACAATAACTTTGAAGAACATGGTATGAATCTCACAGAAGAAAATTGAGGCCGCATAGTATGTCCTTCAGGAAATTATTTCCCTCAAGTACCCGAGGTTAATGAAATATATCCTCCCATAATATAATGATCTTACTCACTAGTGTCAATGAACCACTCATCGATACCTAAAACGATGGTGTCAATGAACCACTGAACAACAATAAAGTATTCTTATAATACTAGTACTAGAACTAGTACTAGATTTAATAGAAGAAGAAGAAGTCCAAAAATTCGTTGTCGAAAAATAAGAGGAAACCTCTCTATTAATAGACAACAAAGTGTACTGTGAACAAGTTTTTATTGTGCCTTATCGAAAAGGTCACAACCCTTTGGGAAAAGTCAAAAGTCATAACCCTTCGTAAAAGTCACAACCTTACGAAAAAGTCCCAACTTTTCATAAAAGTCACAATTGTTCAGAAATGTCACAACTCTTCATAAAAATCACAACTTTTCGTAAAAATCACAATTCTTCATAGAAGTCACAACTCTACATAAAAGTCATAACTCTTCATTTTTTATGTACACCTTTTAAAACCCAACCGTTACAAAAATAGTTCCTTTCTATATATGAATATATATATATATATATATATATATATATATAAAATTGTTTCCTTCCCTATATATAGACCCCAAATCTGTCTTCTTCTCCCATAGATTTATTTGTGACTGATTTAAGATTTTAGATTAGATAAAAAAAGGAGAAAAAGATGAGAGGAACTGATGGTTGTCTTGTCAAGTATTTTTCATTCCCTTGTGCAACTCCAGAAAATGACACAAGGGACACTCCCCCCACTATTGTTCTAGATCAGTGAGTTTTCTTTTCCAATTTTAATTCATTTTTCTTAGTATTTTTCATATAAGTTATAAGTTTATTGTCTTTATTTGTTTTCATGAGTAAATTTTTTATATATGAAATCATCAATTTTGATTTACTCAATGTTGAACGCTCTATTGTATTTTGTACCCTCAAAATGTCATGGAGTCTAATGTGTCAGAATGAGATAATTTTTCTCTAATGGCCTTTTTCAAGCGATCGTTTAAATTATTTCTTTGGTTAGTCATGTGGACTAAACTTATCTACAAAAAAATATTCATCTACCGACTTTTACTAAAGATTTTAACCACTGAGATTAAAGGCGAACAAAATTTATAGAGTGGCCTTAGAAATGATCAGACAGTGCAAACCATTGTGTCCTTCTAGAATCCTTCCCTAATGAACTAGCTAGCGTTTGAGATTGATTAAATCTCTCTCAATATTAGTTCCATTTTGTTACAATTTGTTGAAATGCACAATTATTTGTTGGAATACTAATTTGGGATTTCATTTTTGTGTGTGTATAGTGGTGATCCAACAATGTATGAGTCATATTGGAGAAAAATGGGGAATAAGTGTGACATAACATTCAGTGGTGATGATTCATTGAGTTATTTTGCTAATGGTAAGAGATTGTGTTGGTTCTTGGAGTCAAAGCTAGAGGAACAAATTAAGAGGCTGCACAATGTAGTTCAAAATGCAATTGTGGATGATCATTATATTGTTGTTGGCACTGGATCAAGCCAGCTTGTGCAGGCCGCCCTTTATGCTCTTTCTCCATCTGTTCAACTTGAACCAATCAGTGTAGTTTCAGCTACACCTTTTTATTCGGTACACGTTTATACGATATATTTTTATTTAAATTGTAAAGAATATGCTATGCTCAATTAAATTAGCAGTCTGAAGTTATGGTTCTTGGTACATGTTAGACCCATTAAATATAACGTTCCTTTTTCCTTTGTTGTATTTTAAATTTGAAGTATCAGAAGTAACAATCAACTTCAGTAATCACTTGGTCACACCCTTAAATACAAAACATGAATCATAGTTCTTGGAACACATCATGTGACTTTATAAGTCAAATTTAAAAGTGACATTTTTTTATCAATTATTAATATTTTTTGTCTTTTTGCAGGCATATCCTGATGTGGCTGATTTTGTGAGGTCAGGAATACACAAATGGGCATGAGTTGAAAAAGCTTTTGAGAAATATGGACCTTATATTGAGTTGATTACATCTCCAAATAATCCTGATGGGATTATTAGAGAGCCTGTAGTTAATGAGATCAAGGGAAATTAATCCTCGATTTAGCTTATTATTGGCCACAGTATACTGCTATTACCTTACCTGCCAACCATGATGTTATGCTCTTTACTATTTCAAAATGCACTAGCCATGCTGGTTCCAGAATTGGGTAAGTTTTTCAAACATAAATTTCAAGTGAAATTACAATCACAAAATTAGAACATATTTCAATTTATCACTTATTATAATTTTATTTGCATGTAGTTGGGCACTTGTTAAGGACAAAGAGGTGGCAAGGAAGATGACAGAGTTCATGGAGATTAGTACAATTGGTGTATCAAAAGAAGCTCAACTTAGAGTTGCTAAAATTCTTGAAGTGGTCTCTAATAGCTGTTTGGATTTCACATTGGAAAATTTATTTGAATATAGTCAGTCTCTTATGACTAACAAATGGCAGAGGTTAAGACAAGTTGTTATGGACAATGACCTTTTTTTCATACAAAATTACCTTCCTCGGTATTGCCTCTTTACCAAAGACTTGGGTGAATCCCACCCTAGTAATCACCAAAATATTACAACGTAACATTTTCATTTTAGTTTATTTAAAAAATAATGTAACCTCATATACTTGAATTTCTTTACTTTTTAAACTATATTATCGATATATATTTGAAATTTTTTTCTTTCTTTTGAATTTGAAATTCATATTGTTTTTTTTTTAAATAGCTTTTCCATGGCTAATTTGAAAAGTGGGTGAAAAAGAGTATTTTGAGAAGCTTCTTAAAGAACACAAGATTCAAACAAGGAGTGGACGAAGATTTGGAAGTGATTCAAGAAATGTTAGGATAAGTATGCTGAGTAGAGATGAAGACTTCAACATTTTTCTGAAGAGGCTTATGGTTATTCAAGGATCTATAAATCGAACATAAGACATTTATTCATGAAATATTACTTTGAGACATTTTATGTGTTGAATAGTTTTCCTTATTGATAGAACTTCATTGAATAATGCCAAAAAGTGAATTGTTCTATTAATTTTTGTGATATTAGATGTGAAATGTCTATTCTTCAATTAACTAAAGCGTGTGTTAAAGTATGTTATATTTGAATTACTTTTAGAATTGTATTAGTGTCAAATATGACGTAACAATACATAGTCAACATAAAATATTGATAATTAAGGAATGTATCTATTTAAAGATTACATCTATTTAATTCGATATCGTAAGAATCAAAATTAAAATTAATTTATGCATAGAAGAAAAGGAAAGAGAAAAACCATTGGTGTGAACAAATGAAAGAGAGATAGAAACCCCACTCTTTCATAACAACATTAGAAACAATGCTTTTATAGATATCTAAAGATATTTCTAGACTAATACCTTATAAATGATTTCACACACAATCTGACCTTAATAACAAACAAAAAACTAAAGGCATGCATAGTCAGGATAAGGTGTAACAATTTGAATAAGGTTAACACATAAGATTATAGTTAATACTCATATCATTAGATAATCAAGTCACACAGCACAATAAATCTAGCCAATGCAATGGAATAAGATGGTGAAATGATGTGGCTGAATCAAGGTCATCGCAAAACCTATTGTATACCACCTTGGCAAGCTTTAACTTCCAGAAAAAGACCTAAGGGGGACCCATAGTCCATATTACAATCTCAATATCTCATCAACTCTTAACCTATCTCGTGGTAAAGGATAAATGTAAGGTGTCTCATTTTCTTTTTTAAATAAATAGCTTTTCTCCACTTTCTCATATTTCCATGAACAATGATATGTCAAATAAGGATGAATGCATCATAGCACATACAACACAAATGAATAATCAATTCAACAAAGATTTTGAATCTCTAGCCGACACTCAGAATTAAAAATGTTGACCAAAGTCAACTATACTAATAATTTTCACCTCAAAAGGGCCAAAATCACCAAAAACACATTTGATCGCATCGGAGACCACACCTACCATTCCCACAACACAAACTAAGCATGATAATGCTATGGGGAAGGGAAAAAGGTCATTTACTAATTCAAACATATGAAATAGGACACTACATGAGCCTATAGCCATTTTGGATAAGCAGGTCAAAGATTAGGAACAAAAATATTGTTTCAGTGAAGGTGCAGTGGAAGCACTATTTAGTTGGTGAGGCGACTTGGTAGACAAAGTCTGATATGCATGCTACATATCCTAAATTTATTTAGGCTCCAAGTACTTTCTTTTGCTTTATGATCGAGGATGAGCATGGATTTTAGTTGTTGATAATGTAATAACCCGGTTTGTCATTTTTAGAAATCTTTGTAAAATTAAAATTTTATCCCTCCTAATATCAGCCCGGAGTCTTTTCTGAATGATTTTTGAAAGTTGATTTCGAACTTTGTGTGTAAGCTGTGAATATTGTAAATTCTTGGGTTTTTAAAGGGTAAAAGGATTAAAAGTGATTTTTAGTATATTTTGTAGTATCGCGTGTCGCAGTTTTGAAATATGGAAATTGGTCTAAGAGAGTTGTGGGTTTCATATTCAGAGTCTTTTTTGAGGATTGGGGCTTGAAAATTTGTGAAATTTTAACGATTGACTCTGGTCAACATTCGGGGTTTGGATATTTGGATTAGAACTGTGAGAGTTCCATAGGATTTGAGGGATGATTTTAGGCCTAACTGAGGTCTTGGTTGAGTTTTCAGTGGTTCCAAGCTTGATTTAACCTTTTCAGGCGTTACATTCTTTTTCTTGAGACTCCCACGAGTTTTAGGTTAAGAATACCTCAGATTCATGTTTTGATGGTTCCGTTGAGCTTGGAATGCCGAGTTTAGTTGGATTGATGTACGGGGTTTTGAGTGAATCCCAAGGGTCCTTTTGGTGATTTTGAGCTGGTTGAATTTTGCTATTTTCTTCTATGCCCTGCTTTCACGAAGGGTCATTGCTTTCACAACCTTCGTGATAGAGAGAGTTGGCTCACATCCGTAAAGGGGCAGGTAGTCTTACCAACACATACGCAATGAACTGTCTGTTATCGCGACCTTCACGTTAGCGAGGACTGGTTCACGAAAGCGAAGGCCAGATTTTTTGGGGTTCACTTTTGCGAACCAGAGGTGGCTTTTGTGATATCAAAGACCCTTTTGGGCATGTCATTTCGGGGATTTACCCCCATTTTGAATTTTGGAGAACCCGTGAAGGCGATTTTGAAGTTTTTTTTTGAGCTAAATCATTGAGGTAAGCCTTTGTGACCCTAAAACTTCAATTCTCATTTATCATTTATAAATTTTAAGATCAAAACTTGGTCTTTTGATTGACAAATGACAAGGTTTTAGAAGAACTTCAGTTCTAAAATAAAATGGTGATTGTGAACTGCTTTTAATTCCTTTTTTGAAATAATTTTCACCAATGAGTTCCAAATTCATTAGGTAACATTTTGAAGTAAATATTATTTGATTCAGACCTCTATTGTGGAATTGGGGTTTCGAGTTGTTTTGACCCATTTTTTAAAAGGAAAAGGGTCAAAAATACCCTTCAACTTTGTTTTATTAGTTGATTATACCTCTACCATTGAAATAAAGTTAGTCATACCCTCGCCGTCACTAATTTCACCATTTGTACCCCTCAATTGATGGAAATCCCTAAGTTAACTCAAATTAACCTGAATTTTCAAAAAATATTCCTCATTTTAAACCCAATGCCCCATAGGATACACCGTATAGCCCATTCCTCTTTTACCCATTATTTCAAATTTTTCATATTACTCATTCCCCTTTACTCATTAACTTCTACTAAATTGTTCTTCATTTCCCTTACCCATTTAATGTGACTGATTGGATTAAGCAACACCCTTGTGGGTATATCCCTTTACTTAATCTTAATGGACAAGAGGCAACTGATGCATTCATTGCTTTTCATCCAGGTACTTCTTGGAAACATCATGATAACCTCTTTACGGGTTATTTAGAAGATTCTCAGGTTTCTGAGGTATCAAGGGATTATAGAAAGCTTTTTATTGACTTTGTTAAAGCTTGATTGTTTAAGAAAACGGGTCATGGAGTTATGTATTTGTTCTGTTTTATTGGGTTTTTGCTTTTCTTGACTTTCTATGCTGTAACTTTTAGTGATAATTTCTTGATTCATATACTTTTTGGAGCATTGTTGGGGTTAGCTTGGGTGTAGTTTTCTTACTTGGGTCGTGATTCTGGTTATTACTTGATTATGACAAATAAGGGTTTCAATAAAATGATAGAGATTATGTCAGAGAAACGTCTTTCTGGGATTCACATTACTTGGTGAAAATAGACTCATAATGCTCATTATGTGGCTTGTAATAGCTTGGATTATGATCCTGATCTTCAACACTTGCCAATTTTTACAGTATCTTCTAGTCTGTTTAAGTCATTGAATTCTACCTTCTATGGAAGATAGTTAACGTTTCATCCCTTGGAAAAATTCTTTGTGAGCTATCAACATTTTACGTTTTATCCAATATTTTGTGTTGCTAGGGTGAATTTGTTTGTACAGCCTGCTGTTGTTCTCTAGAAGGAAAGTGCCTAATAGACTTTTGAACATATTGGGAAATGAAGAACAAACATGAAGAAGTTAATGTGTAAGGGGTAAAGGGAAATGGGTTATATGGAAAATTTGAAAGAATGGGTAAAAGGGGAATGGGTTATACAGGTTATACTATGGGGAATTTGGTTTAAAATGGGAAATGGGCCTTTTTTTTAAAAATTCGGGTTAATTTGAGTCAGTTTGGGGATTTCTGTCAATTGAGGGTATAAATGGTGAAATTAATGACGGCGAGGGTATATATAACTCTGTTTTAACTGTAGGGGTATAATCAACTAATAAATCAAATTTGAGGGGTAATTTTGACCCTTTTCCCTTTTTAAAATGTATTATTTGGGTGTTGTTATTTCTAGAAACTTATTGTAATTACTTGATTGAACTAGATTGTGTGGCATTGTACATTGTTCAAAAATGGAAGACTCCAGTCTTGGATTGACTGTTGATTGAATTGAGGAAAGTGATCTTCTAAGCCCTATAAAACATGTAAAATCTTGTACTTTCGTTCACTTTGTATTGATTGATGAAAAACCTTGATCGCATGGTTGTGCACTTGAATTACTTGATTTGTTATCTCTTTCTTATGGTGTAAAATTACTCATTTGCATTGATTGTGTGCACCATGATGAGACATCTGATGATTATGCCGAAGAAAAATAGTTCTGACAAGTGATATTATATAAAACCGAAGGAAAATGGTTTCGTCTAGTGATATTGTATCGAAGGAAAATGTTTCTGGAAAGTGATATTATGCCAAAGGAAAATGGTTTACTTGATACTTGTTGGTTATTGAACTGTGACTGTTAAATTGCGATTGTTAAGCCTTGTGATTTGTGTATTTTAAAATTGTTCGATTTGACTGATTTCTGTGCAGGTTGTAGTTTGAGGAAATTCAGTTGGATGAAAGGAATACTCATATTCTAGCTTAATTTTGTTTTTTTTAGTAGGTTACTTGATGAGTACCGTGTTTTTTGGTACTCACTCCTTGCTTCTACACTTGTGTAGGTTCTACAGATCCATGTGATTTCTTTTCTTCTATTTTGAGGATTTCGAAAGATATCTAGAGGCAGTTGGTTGTCATCCCAACGGACCCTCTTGTTCCTTGTTTTGTTCTATTCTAGAGACAAATACTTTGAGACTGGTACTTTTCTTTCAATTCCATATAGTGGCATGTATACGTCACAATAAGGTTTTAGGGTTGTATTACCTTAAACATCGGCCAGTTTTTAGTTTTGGGTCACCTTCAAACGACCATAACTTTCGGCGCATAAAGAGTTAGGTGGCCCATGAGGTATCAAATCGAAAGTCTTTGAGTCCTCTTTCGAGCACCTCCGTGTTTGCCAAATTCCGAGCTCATATGAAGGAGTTATGCCCATTTGAGTACAACCTCACTAATTTAGGCATTTCAACAGTTTTAAGAAAGGGTATTTTGGTCTTTTCCTAACCCCCACTAAGCCTAAGCGTTTTTCTCACCAAAATAGGGGTCTAAACTAATTGAGATCTGTTTTCATTCAGTCATAAACATCTATAAAGTTAGGGCAAGGTTAAAGAGGAGAAAAGAGAAGGCTTCAAGCGTTCATCAAGAAATTTGGCGAAATCGCCAAGAACTAGTTCTTTCGAGGTATGTAAGCTTTCATAGTATTTGGTTTGTTTACGCTCACACCAATCATGTAAAAGTTTACCCATGAATTCGTTCTTGAAGTTGATTTGTTGAGTTCTTTAGAACTTTCTTGAGTTTTTAGTTGACAATGGAGGTCTTTGAGTTCTTGAGGCGAGGGTTTTGCCAATTAGTGGAGTCAGTTGATAGATTTTGTGTGGGTTTCATTAAAAAAATTATGGGTTAATGGAATTTCGTGAAAATGGACCATGGAATTGCATTAGGTATGAATTGAATCGATTTTGGGAGAGGAAGAAAAGATTGGGCAAAAATATGCGCCCTAGGTCTGCATCGTGGAGGCGTTTTTAAATTTAAGTCCTCAGATAGTCACCCCCCCCCCCTCTCAGCATCCTGGAGAGGATACAAAGTCCTCTGTCTCAAAATTTATTTTGCGACCAAAAATTAAATCCTCCTCCACGTCGTGCCAATGCTTTTCAGTTTGTGTCATCGCTCTCTTCTTATTACTAATTTCCTAAGACTTCATTAATCATTGGGTTATCCTATATCCTAATCATAGCTCTTAAATTCACATTTCAAATTCAAGTAAAATTAATAGGAAAGTTTCAAGAAAGTTCTTTTGAGTCATTTTGAGAAGTCTTTTGCAATCATTTATAATTTTATTTAAGACTTGGGTAAATGAGTATGAAAATGAGGAGAGTGAACTTATATGTTTCAAATGAGTATAGGGGAACTAAGTATTCCCAAGTGTAACAGTTTTACATTTAAAATGAGAGAAACACTTATTTCTAAATGAGTTTATGAGGAGTCTTGAGCATCAGCACTTTTAAGAGGATCTTTTGAGTAATTATCACAAATTGAGGAAGACTTATATTTTAAAAACATATGAGCACCGATATGGGGATGAGTCCAGACAACACAAAATCCTCATAAACCATATATGCCAACATGGGTATAGGGTCATACCTTTTAGATTATTCCTTATTGCTTTTAAGCACAGCTTAGTGGATCCACTTAGTTGAGCTGTTCTACAACTTGACAAGGTATATGGCAGTTTTGACAGTGTGCGCGAGACGATATATCATCACGAAGGTCATAGTGATGGTTGTCGATTAGAGAATCTCTCAAATAAGAATAAAGAGTTTATTTAATGTATTTTAATACATATTGAGTTGATATCTACTGTTATAAAAGTTTTATACTTTGCATTCTTTTTCCATTTCTTTTATAATGAGTTGAGTTGATATAAGGTGAGTATGTCTTCCCTTTCTATCAATTCAGCTATATTTATTTTTGTTTCAGTTTTCCCCTTAAATGCTCCAACATTCAAGGTACTGATGTCATTCGACCTGCATCTTTTCATGATACAAATAGGTGGTCAGGGTCATCAACTAACGCTTTGTTGATCCCATTGCATTTCAGATAGCTTTGGTGAGCCTCCTTGCTTTCTAGAGGGCTTCACATTATGGTTTTTTTTCTTGTTAGGTTGTCGGGGGTATTTTCCCAACATCCATCGTATTATTTAGAGGCTTCACAAATAGTAGTAGTTACAGAGTCTTTTTACCATTTCCTTGTTTATGTTTTAAAGTCTTGGAGTTGAATAGTTATGTTTATTTGAGTATTTCAGACAATTTGAGTTAAACAACTTTATTAATGAGATATCATGAGTTAATAACTAAATTTGAGTTCCTATGTTGCTGAGTAAGTCTTCCACTGAGTATTGAGCCATGCCAAGGGTTTGCTTAGGGACCATTGGTAGTTCTAGAGTGCCAGTCACGTCCAGGGTGTAGGCTCAAGGCGTGACAAACTTGGTATCATAGCACACAGTTCAAGAGTCCTATGGGGTCTATTAAGCCGTGTCTTTGGATTCCTTGTTATCGGTGTGAAGCACTTCATCTATAATTTAAGAAACATTTCACTTCTTCTTACCATTTTTCATGCGATAGAGTTCAACTCTATAAAAGTTTCTTCTAATTCGTGCTTGCGTGTATATTTTCATATCATGCCTCCAAAAATAGTTTTTCAAGAACGTCCTACAAGGAGGAATGTTGATCCTTAAGATCAAGATGTACTCAATGCACCATAAGTGCAACCCCCTCAAGGAGAAGTCACAAATGTTGAGTTCCAGGATGCTATAAGGATGTTGACTCAAGTTGTGGCCAATCAAGTCGGTCAACAAAGAGTGGTTCGTCAGGATGTGGCTGATATATCTAGGGTCCATGAGTTCTTGAGAATGAATCCTCTAGAATTCACAGGGTCAAATGTCACTGAGGATTCAGAGAACTTTGTTGTTTTATAGTACTCAATTAATAAAATCTAGTCTACCTGGGCGCCAAGCAGCTACACAGAATGATGGCTACAATTCTGGTTTTCGAGCGACGAGACGATGGATTTTGACTGGAAATTTGAAAACTATCGACCTACTTACACTAGAAATCTCTTTCTCCTCCCTTCCTAAGTTAAGAGCAGCCTTTGAGGTTTTCTGGGGTGATCCTCGCCTCTTTTTGGTGTTTTTGGAAAAAGGAAAAGATCAGACTTCACGTTACATTCTGTCTCGCCCATCCTGCTCTGGCAGCAACTTATCCCGCTAGAGCGCCGCTGCCCTGGCGGCATCAGTCTCGCTCTAGTGGGCTCGAGACCCAATTTTCCTAACATTTTTCCATTCCTAATTAACGACGTTTCGGATCGTTACACTTTCTATATATGAAAATATATATACTTGTCTCCTTCCCTATATATAGACCCCAAATCTGTCTTCTTTTCCCATAGGATTATTTGTGAGTGATTTAAGATTTTATATTAGAAAAAAATAAAGAAGAGATGAGTGGAACAAATGGTTGTCTTGTAAAGTGTTCTTCATTCCCTGTTCTGGATCAATGAGTTTTTTTTGTACAATTTTAATTCATTTTTCTTAGAATTTTTCATATAAGTTATAAGCTTATTGTCTTCACCTGTCCTCATGAGTCAATTTTTTTATCTATGAAATCATCAATTTCGATTTACTTAATGTTAAGGACTCTATTATATTTTGTGCCCTCCAAATGTCATGTGATTTTCTTCTCCGAATGAACTTTTAATGTTAAACTTCAAATAATTTTCAAATTCAAATGGAGTAGAAAATCAAGAGGTTTTAATATCCAGAAACCAAAAATACAACATTGGTTCTAAGCGTGAAGTTTTTATAATTTTTAAATCATATAGCCTTAATCTTCCTGGAGAAGTTTTATATTCTTCAAACCAAATGCACATTCAAATATATTTGGTAAAGTTTTTATAATCTTCAAATAAAAGGAGTAGAAAATCACTAGATTTTAGTCTCCATAAATCACACACAATCAAATATCACATGGTGTGCAAAACTACAAAAAAAAAATAGTCTCCAAACAGAATAAAAATATATTCTGAGATCATCACACAAAGAACATCTATCCTAACATTTATGAAATAAATCTCATAACTTATAAAGGTGAAAATGAAATAAATGAGGAAAATAAAGATAGAACTCAATTTTTACTCCCATTGTATCATATCTACCTGGCAGTAATAATGATGTCATGCAAGTCACTTTTCTTATTGTCGAACGTCACTTGGGTCTTTATCCATGATCGATTTATTTGGATTAAAATCATAGAAAAATTATTGGATGTAACAGACACAAAAGCATTTTTCTATCCAATTTTACCACAATGGAAAATAAAACTATTAAGCCAATAAAAAATTATTTAACTTAATCACCTTTAGTTTGATCAAGGTTATAGTCAGAAACAATAAGAAATGACGGTGTAACATCAAGTGTAAGATTCCTTCATCATGTAATTACTTGGACATACTAGAATCATATAAATACCACAACAACAATGTTTACGATATGTCGTGCCCCAATCCAAAAATCTGTCCAAAACAAATTATAAGAACACAAACTCCTATTTCCATGATATATTTCCCTCAGTCAAAAGAACAAAAAAGATCCAAAAATATAATAATTTCCTTAAAATTATAGTTCAACCTATAGTACTAAGATACTTATAACAATAACTTTGAAGAACATGGTAAGAAACAACAAAGTCTAAAGAATACTTTAAAAACTAGAAACTTAAAACTAGCAAAGAAAATAGAATCTAAAACATATTATAAATATTATAAAAAATATATTTTCTCACATAAGAAATTGAGCCCGCATAGTGTGTCCTTCAGGAAATTATTTCCCTCAAGTACCAGAGGTTAATGAAATATATCCTCCCATAATATAATAATCTTACTCACTAGTGACAATGAATCACTCATCAGTACCTAAAACGATTGTGCCAATGAACCACTCAACAACAGTAAAGTATACTGATAATACTAGTACTAGTACTAGTACTAGATTTAATAACAGAAGAAGTCCAAAAATTCGTTGTCGAAAAATAAGAGGAAACCTCTCTATTAATAGACAACAAAGAGTAGTGTAAACAAGTTTTTATTGTGCCGTATCGAAAAGGTCACAACCCTTTGAGAAAAGTCAAAAGTCATAACCTTTTGTAAAAGTTACAACCTTACGAAAAAGTCACAACTATTCATAAAAATCATAATTCTTCATAAAAGTCACAACTCTTCATAAAAGTCATAAGTCTTCATTTTTAATGTACACCTTTTAAAACCCAACCGTCACAAAAATAGTTCCTTTCTATGTATGAAAATATATATATACTTGTTTCCTTCCCTATATATAGACCCCAAATCTGTCTTCTTGTCCCATAGATTTATTTGTGACTAATTTAAGATTTTAGATTCAAAAGAAAAAGAGAAAACGATGAGTGGAACTGATAGTTGTCTTGTCAAGTGTTCTTCATTCCCTTGTGCAACTCCAGAAAATGACACAAGGGATACTTCCCTCACTATTGTTCTGGATCAGTGAGTTTTCTTTTACAATTTTAATTAGAATTTTTCATATAAGTTATAAGTTTATTGTCTTTATCTGTTCTCATGAGTAAATATTTTATATATGAAATCATCAATTTGATTTACTTAATGTTGAGCGCTCTATTGTATTTTGTGCCCTCAAAATGTCATGGAGTGTAATGTGTCAGAATGAGATAGTTTTTCTCTAATGGCCTTTGTCAAGCGATCGTTTAAATTATTTCCTTGGTTAGCCATGTGGACTAAATTTATCAACAAAAAAATATTCATCTACCTACTTTTAGAGAAGAATTTAACCATTGAGATAAAAGGGGGAAAAAATTCATAGAGTGGCCTTAGAAATGATCAGACGGTGCAAACCATTGTGTCCTTATAGAATTCTTCCCTAATGAACTAGCTAGCTTTTGAGATTGATTAAATCTCTCTCAACATTAGTTCCATTTTGTTACAATTTGTTGATATGCTCAATTCTTTGTTGGAATACTAATTTGGGATTTCATTTTTGTGTGTGTGTATAGTGGTGATCCAACAATGTATGAGCCATATTGGAGAAAAATGGGGAATAAGTGTGACATAACATTCAGTGGTGATGATTCATTGAGTTATTTTGCTAATGGTAAGAGATTGTGTTGGTTCTTGGAGTCAAAGCTAGAGGAACAAATTAAGAGGCTGCACAATGTAGTTCAAAATGCTATTGTGGATGATCATTATATTGTTGTTGGCACTGGATCAAGCCAGCTTGTGCAGGCCTCCCTTTATGCTCTTTCTCCATCCGATCAACTTGAACCAATCAGTGTAGTTTCAGCTACACCTTTTTATCCGGTACACGTTTATACAATACATTTTTATTTAAATGGTAAAGGATATGCTATGCTCAATTAAATTAGCAGTCTGAAGTTATGGTTCTTGGTACATGTTAGATCCATTAAATATAGCATTCTCTTTTCCTTTGCTGGATTTTAAATTCAAAATTTTAGGAGTCACAATCAACTTCAGTAATCACTAGGTCACACCCTTAAATACAAAACATGAATCATAGTTCTTGGAACACATCATGTGACTTAATAAGTCATATTTAAAAGTGACATTTTTCGATCAATTGTTAATATTTTTTGTCTTTTTGCAGGCATATCCTGATGTGACTGATTTTGTGAGGTCGGGACTACACAAATGGGAAGGAGATGCAAAAACTTTTTAGAAATATGGACCTTATATTGAGTTTATTACATCTCCAAATAATCCTGATGGGATTATTGGAGAGCCTATAGTTAATGAAGATCAAGGGAAATTAATCTACGATGTAGCTTATTATTGGGAACAGTATACTGCTATTACCTTACATGCCAACCATGATGTTATGCTCTTTACTATTTCCAAATGCACTGGCTACGGTGGTTCCAGAATTGGGTAAGTTTTTCAAATATTAATTTCAAGTAATATCACAATCAAAAAATTAGAACATAATTCAATTTATAACTTATTATAATTTTATTTGCATGTAGTTGGGCACTTGTTAAGGACAAAGAGGTGGCAAGGAAGATGACAAAGTTCATGGAGATTAGTACAATTTGTGTATCAAAAGAAGCTCAACTTAGAGCTGCTAAAATTCTTGAAGTGGTCTCTAATAGCTGTTTGGATTTCACATTGGAAAATTTCTTTGAATATAGTCAGTCTCTTATGATTGATAGATGGTAGAGGTTAAGACAAGTTGTTATGGACAATGACCTTTTTGTCATCCAAAATTACCCTCCTCATTATTGCCTATTTACCAAAAAATTATGTGAATCACACCCTGGTAATCACCAAAATATTACAACGTAACATTTTAATTTTAGTTTATTTAAAAAATAATGTAACCTCATATACCTAAAATTTCTTTACTTTTTAAACTCTATTATCGATATATATTTGAAAAAAAGTTTTCTTTCTTTTGAATTTGAAATTCATTTTGTTTTTTTGAAACAACTTTTGCATGGCTAATTTGCAAAGGGGGTGAATAAGAGGACTGTGAGAAGCTTCTTAAAGAGCACAAGATTCAAACAAGGAGTGGAAGAAGATTTGGAAGTGATTCAAGAAATGTTAGGATAAGTATGCTGAGTAGAGATGAAGACTTCAATATTTTTCTGAAGAGGCTTATGGTTATTCAAGGATATACAAATTGAACATAAGACATTTATGCATGAAATATTACTTAGAGATATTATATGTGTTGAAGAGTAGAATAATTTTTCTTATTGATAGAACTTTATTGATTAATGCCAAAAAGTTAATTGTTTTGTTGATTTTTGTGATATTAGATGTGAAATATCTATTCTTCAATTAACTGAAGTGTGTGTTAAAGTATGTTATAATTGAATTACTTTTAGAATTGTATTACTGTCAAATATGAGGTAACAATATATACTCAACATAATATATTGATAATTAAGTAATGTATCTAACTAAAGATTACATGTATTCAATCAGATATCGTTATTAACGATATCTTTAGGTTGCTAACTACAGTAAGTTCTAGTATATGGTTTATTTACCTCTTGTTACAAGTTTGAATAAGTCTCCTACTATGTGGAGTACATCTAGGAGTAGTTATAGTTCCTATTATCTAGCATTAGTTAGTTGTAGAT
Source organism: Solanum acaule (assembly GCA_036250505.1). Taxonomy (NCBI): domain Eukaryota; kingdom Viridiplantae; phylum Streptophyta; class Magnoliopsida; order Solanales; family Solanaceae; genus Solanum; species Solanum acaule. The sequence continues at coordinate 50,918 of JAJOOR010001067.1, forward strand.
CATGTGCAGGTGGTGGCCTGCACTTTAGCATCAGTTGGTTGAAGATTATGTATATAATAGCTTGCTGTCAGACTTAATAAAATTATCTTTTGACCTTCTCATCTTAATCTTTATATGGTATCAGAGCATTATAAGCTCCACCCAGTTAGATCCATCTATTTCTTTTAAAGCTTGCTCATATATGGCTCTAGCTACTGATGCTACTGCTGCCAGCAGTTCTACAGTTTCTGCCACCACTCATGTGGTGCAATTTGACCCTGTTTCTCAGTTATCTCTTAAGTTACAAGGTAACCTCAACTTTTCAACTTGGAAAGCACAACTTGTGATGCTACTAAACAGGATCAACTTATGGGGCATCTTGATGGAACCACAACAGCTCCATCCCCCGCGATTATCCAAAATAATCTTACTGTACCAAATCCCAATTATCAGATTTGGTTCTCTCAAGATCAATTGATCCAACAAGCAATGATGTCATCGGTTGATCCTACTATTGCTCCAATTGTTTCCGTAGCAACATCTACTAACAAATTGTGGGAACTCCTTCACACAGCCTATGCCAACAAAATTCATACTGGGATCTTTAGCTTGTGAGATCAATTGCAAAATACCAAGAAGGCTTCTAAAACCATTGCAGAATACTTACAAGAGGTTCATTGTCTCTCTGATGCTCTCAAAGTTGATGGTTCACCTGTCAATGACGATGAACTTATTGTCAAAATTCTAAGTGGTCTTGGCCTCGAGTACCGTGAAATCTCTGTTGTAATACGTGCACGAGACTCTTCCTTGAGCTTTGAAGAATTATTTCACAAGCTCACAGATCATGAGCTTTTCCTCAAACATCAAGATCTGGAAAAACCGTCCTCTATGATCACAGCTGTTGTTGTCCAAAAGTCCAACACACCTCTGCAATTCAATAGGAATAATTCTCGCTTCAACAATCAGCAACGGAAACCATCTCAGTCTCGACAATGGAATTCCAATAATCCGCAATCGGATTCCAACAATCAACAAAATAGGAGACAATTTAAGCAATCCGTCAAATGTCAATTATGCCAAATGTTTGGTCACACAGTAGATGTATGTCGCTCCAAGTCTCACAATCATTTTGAAGCAAAGGTTAACTTTGCATCTGGCCTACAATCGTTTGGAAACTATTAGGTTCTAGACTCTGCTGCAACTCACCATGTCACTAGTGAACCCCACAACCTTGAAGAGTATACAGGAACAAAAGAAATTTCTATGGGTGACGGTAAAACCATTCCCATCACTCATACTGGTTCAACTTTGATTTAGGCGTCTGATACTGATTTTAAGCTTTGTGACACACTTTGTGCTCCTTTAATAAAGAAGAATCCCATTTTTGTTGCTAAGTTCTGTCAAGATAACCGCACATCTATTGAATTCTTCCCTTTTACTTTTGTTGTGAAGGACTTGCATACTCAGAAGCCGCTGGTATAAGACCGAAACAATAATGGATTGTATTAGTGGCCGAATCTGCAATTCAGGAAGCCATCCATTCACCTCTTCTCCACAAAAGCCCCACTTCAACTCTAGCACAGTCGATTGGGTCATCCCCACTCTAGAATTTTAAATTTTATTCTGAAGAAATTTTCTTTACCTGTCATTGCTGGAAAAGACAAGTTTGAACCTTGTAATTCTTGTTCTTCTAATAAAGCACATCGTTTGCCATTTCAATGACTCACTTTGTCCAGTAATATTTCTCTTCAGATTGTCCTTAGTGATTTATGGGGACCATCACCTGTTTTGTCACTTGATAAAAAATTATATTACTGCATTTTTGTTGACCAATACACCAAATATACTTGGTTGTGTATGCTCAAAAACAAAAGTGAGGTTGCTTTAATATTCTCAAAGTTTCATCCTTTAGTACAAAATTTCTTCAAAACTAAAATATCTTCAATTTATACGGACCGGGGGGGGGGGGTTGAGTTCATCAGTCTTTAGCCCTATCTTCAGAAAAATGGCATTGAACACTTGCTATCACCTCCAAACACACCTCAGCGTGTTGCCATAGCTGAATGTAGACATCGTCATATTCTTCAAACCGCTAAAACTCTTCTTCATGAAGCCTCCTTACCACCTGATTTTTGGTCTTTTGTCTGTCATTATGTTGTCTACCTTATTAACAGACTTCCCACTCCCATCCTGAATAATGAGTCGCCCTACCAAAAATTATTTGGTCGATTTCCTGATTATACCACCCTAAGAGTTTTTGGTTCTCTTTGTTACCCATGGCTTAAACCTTATACTAAAAATAAACTTGAGCGACGGTCCACCTCGTGTGTGTATTTAGGTATCTCCCAGATTTACCATGCTCATATCTGCTTTGACCCAGTTCAGTCAAAAAAGTTTGTAAGTCGTGATGTGCAATTTTTTGAAAAAGAATTTCCTAATGTTTATTCACTTGCGGAAATATACTTCCCAATTAAGTTGGGAAGTTGTTGAATCCAAATAGAAAACTCCAACAACAATTCCAACTCCTCATCTCTTTATCCCACCACCTATTCCAATCCCTGTAGAGTCCAACTCTCACCATACAACCTTTTCCCCAAGTGATGCTCACTCCAATAGCCACGGCCAAGTACCAGTAGCTGCAGAGACATCAGGTAATACACAACTTCCTGCTCCTTCTTTTTTGCATGCTCCTACCACCCACAAGCCTTTACTCACATACCAGAGACGCAAAACTACAGGTACATTCATACAAACACAACAATCAGTCCATCCCCTAAAGCCACCACTCCCCCACCCCTGACATCCAGTGATCCCTCTCCTGCAATACCTGCTGCCCCGATTCCCCCACTACCCTTAAACCAAATTATAACTCGGTCTTAGAATAATATCTCCAAGCCAAAGAGAAAACTCTCTTTCCTAACACATTTGATTCCTACACTTGTAACTTTCAAACAGGCTGATAAACATGCAGAGTGGATGAAAGCAATTCAAGAAGAGTATGATGCATTTACCAAAATTCAAACTTGGAAACTCATAACGTGAGACCTGCCAAATAATGTGGTGGACTGCAAATGGTTGTATCGGATCAAGAGAAAAGCAGATGGCTCTATAGATCGTTTCAAAGCTCGTCTAGTTGCAAAAGGGTTCACGCAGTGTCCTAGTTTGGATTTTCATGAGACATTCAGTCCCGTTGTCAAACCAACAACCGTCAGGTTGGTTCTATCTATAGTTGTGCAACACAATTGGCTAATCCATCAACTTAATGTCAATAATGCTTTCCTTCAAAATTAGACAAAGTCATGTTTATGTCTCAACCCCAAGGATTTATCAACCCCAATTCCCGACTCATGTTTGCAAGTTGAAGAAGGCTATTTATTGCCTCAAACAAGCCCCTCGGGCTTGGTATAATTCTCTGCATGAACATCTGCTAAAAATAGGGTTTGTCAGAACAAAATCTGACACATCTCTATTTGTATGAAAGCATATGGCTATAACTTTTTGCATTTTGTCTATGTTGATGACATCATAATCACTGGAAACCATCCAAAAGTGATCAAATTTTTCATCAGTTCCTTGGCAGTTAGATTTTTGTTGAATGATCTTCACTATTTAAACTACGTCATGGGTGTTGACGTTAAGCACATATCGGATGGTCTCATTCTTTCTCAATCAAAATATATTTTGGATATTCTTTCTGAACTGGATATGGAAAAATGCAAAGGTGTTTCTACCCCCATGTGTTCCACTGTACCACATCGAGTGGCTGACGGTTCACCATATACTGATTCCACTCGCTACTGGCGTACCCTTGGAAAATTGTAGTATTTGTCCTTCACATGGCTTGACATCTCTTATGCAGTCAATAAATTGTCTTAATTTATGCATGTCCCGACTAAAGAACATTGGAAAGCGGTTAAAAAAGTGCAACAGTATCTCAAAGAAACTGCAAGTTCAGGACTTCGCATCATTCGCAGCTCTGACTCCAATTTGTATATGTATGCTGATGCGGACTGGGATGGCGATCCAAATGACAAAATCTCTACATGAGGTTACATTCTTTTCTTTGGACCAAATCTAGTCAGTTGGTCATTAAAAAAACAACGTGCAGTAGCTCGCTCATCCACCGAGGCAGAGTACAAATCCATCGCCAATGCACTTGCAGAGCTCACTTGGGTGTGAAACTTACTTCATGAGTTACATGTCACCATTTTGAAGACGCCAACAATCTACTGTGACAATGTTGGAGTGACTTATTTATCTCACAACCCAGTGTTTCATACCCGTATGAAACATGTTGCTGTTGATTTTGCATATGTCCATGACCACGTTCAAGAACATCGACTCTATGTTACTCATACTCATGCTTGTGATCAACTTGCTGATACATTCACCAAGCCACTGCCTAAATCAGCTTTTACTAGGTGTCATTCCAAGTTAGGCATTGTTACACCTTGTGTACCTTGAGGGGGTGTATTAACGATATATGTAGGTTGCTAACTGCAGTAACTTCTAGTATATATTTTATTTACCTCTTGTAACTAGTTTGAATAAGTCTCCTACTATGTGGAGCACATTTAGAAGTTGTTATAGTTCCTATTATCGAGCATTAGTTAGTTGTAGATAATGTGCAGGTGGTAGCCTGCAGTTTAGCATCAGTTGGTTGAAGATTATGTATATAATAGCTTGCTGCCAGACTTAATAAAATTATCTTTTAACCTTCTCATCTTAATCTTTATAATCGTAAGAATCAAAATTAAAATTAATATATCTATAGAAGAAAAGGAAAAAGAAAAACCATTGGTGTGAACAAAACAAAGAGAGATAGAAACCCCACTCTTTCATAACAACATTAAAAACAATGATTTTCTAGATATCTAAAGATATTTCTAGGCTAATACCTTATAAATGATTTCACACACAATATGACTTTAATAGCAAAAAAAAACTAAAAGCATGCATGGTTAGGCTAAGGTGTAACAACTTGAATAAGGTTAACACATAAGGCTATAGTTAATATCATATCAACAGATAATCAAGTTACACAATACAATAAATCTAGCCAATGCAATGCAATAAGATGATGAAATGATATGGTTGAATCAAGCTCGTCGCAGAACCTATAGTATACCACCTTTCCAAGCTTTAACTTCCAGAAAAAGACCTAAGGGGGACTCACAGTCCATATTACAATCTCAAAATCTCAATATCTCATCTACTTGTCACCGATCTCGTGGTCAATGATAAACGTAAGGTGTCTCATTTTATTTTTAAAAGAAATAGCTTTTTTCCACTTTCTCATATTTCCATGAACAATGATATGTCAAATGAGGATGAATGCATCATAACACATACAATACAAATGCATAATCAATACATTGAACATTTTGAATCTCTAACCGACGCTCGAAATTAAAAATGTTGACCAAAGTCAACTATACTAATAATTATCAACTCAAAAAGGCCAAAATCACCAAAAACACATCCGATCGCATTGGAGACCACACCTACCATTCCCACAACACAAACTAAGCATGATAACGCTATTGGGAAGGGAAAAATGGTCATTTCCTAATTAAAACATAAGAAATAGGACACTACATAAGCCTATAGCCATTTTGGATAGGCAGGTAAAAAAGATTAGGAACAAAAATATTGTTTAAGTGAAGGTGCAGTCGAAGCACTATTAGTTGGTGAGGCGACTTGGTATACAAAGTCCGATATGCATGCTACATATCCTAAATTTATTTAGGCTCCATGTACTTTCTTTATCTTTATGATCGAGGATGAGCATGGATTTAGTGGTGGATAATGTAATAATTCGGTTGGTCATTTTTAGAATTTTTTGTAAAATTATAATTTTATCCCTCCCGATATCTGCCCCGAGTCTTTTCTGAATGAGTTTTGAAAGTTGGTTTCGAACTTTGTGTGTAAGTTGTTAATATTGTAAGTTCTTGGGTTTTTATAGGGTAAAGTGATTAAAAGTGATTTTTAGTAAATTTTGTAGTTTCGAGTGTCTCAGTCTCGGAATATGGAAATTGGTCTAAGAGAGTTGTGGGTTTCATATTCAGAGTCTTTTTTGAGGATTGGGGGTTGAAAATTTGTGAAATTTTAACATTTGGATTTACTCTGGTCAATATTCGGGGTTCAAATATTCTGATCAGAACTGTGAGAGTTCCATTGGATTCAAGGGATGATTTTAGGCCTAAGTGAGGTCTTGGTTGAATTTTCAGAGGTTCTGAGCTTGATTTAACCTTTCCAGGCGTTATGTTCTTTTTCTTGAGACTCCCACGAATTTTAGGTCAATGATACCTCAGATTCATGTTTCGATGGTTCCATTGAGTTTGGAATGCCGAGTTTAATTGGATTGCATATGTGATTTGTATGTATGGGGTTTTGAGTGAATCCCAAGGGTCCTTTTTGGTGATTTTGAGCTGGTTGAATTTTGCTATTTTCTTCTATTCCCCTCTTTCATGAAGGTTCATCTCTTTCACAACCTTTGTGATAGAGAGAGTTGGCTCGAATCTGTGGAGGGGTAGGTAATCTTACAAACACATTCGCAATGAACTGTTTGTGATAGCGACCTTCACGTTAGCCAGGACTAGTTCGCGGAAGCGAGGCTAGGTTTTCTGGGGTTCACTTTTGCGAACTAGAAGTGGCTTTTGCGATATCAAAGACCCTTTTGGGCTTGTCATTTCGAGGATTTACCCCCATTTTGAATTTCGGAGAACCCCTAGAGGTGATTTTGAAGTGATTTCTTGTGCTAAATAGTTAAGGTAAGACTTTGTGACCCTAAAACTTCAATTCCCTTTTATCATTTATAAATTTTAAGATCAAAACTTGGTCTTTTGATTGACAAATCACAAGGTTTTAGAAGAATTTGAGTTCTAAAATAAAATGGTGCTTGTGAACTGCTTTTAATTCCTTTTTCAAAATAGTTTTCACCAATGAGTTCCAAATTCATTGGGTAACATTTTGAAGTATAGATTATTTTATTCAAACCTCAATTTTGGAATTGGGGTTTTGAGTTGTTTTGACCCATTTTTTAAAAGGGAAAAAGGTCAAAAAATACCCTTCAACTTTGTTTTATTAGTTGACTATACCTCTAATGTTAAAATAAATTTAGTCATACCCTTGCTGTCACTAATTTAACCATTTATACCCCTCAATTGATGGAAATCCCCAAGTTAACTCAAATTAACCTGAATTTTCAAAAAAGACTCATTCCTCATGTTAAACCCAATGCCCCATAGTGTACACCGTATAACTCATATCCCTTTTACCCATTATTTCAAATTTTCCATATTACTCATTCCCCTTTACCCATTAACTTCTACTAAATTGTTCTTCATTTCCCTTACCCATTTAATGTGGCTGATTGGACTAAGCAACACCCTGGTGGGGATATGCCTTTACTTAATCATAATAGACAAGAGGCAACTGATGCATTCATTGCTTTTCATCCAGCTATTTCTTGGAAACATCTTGATAACCTCATTACTGGTTATTATTTTGAAGATTCTCATGTTTCTGAGGTATCAAGGGATTATAGTTTGTGTTTACTTTGCTAAAGCTGGATTGTTTAAGAAAAAGGGTCATGGGGTTATGTATTTATTCTGTTTTATTGGGTTTTTACTTTTTTTTTACTTTCTATGCTGTAATTTTTAGTGATAATTTCTTGATTCATATTCTTTTTGGAGCATTGTTGGGGTTAACTTGGATGCAGATTTCTTAATTGGGTCGTGATTCTGGTTATTACTTGATTATGACAAATAAGGGGTTCAATAAAATGATAGAGATTATGTCAGAGAAATGTCTTTCTGGTATTCAAATTACTTGATTGAAATGGACTCATAATGCTCATTATGTGGCTTGTAATAGCTTGGATTATGATCCTGATCTTCAACATTACTCATAATACATTGCATTCTTTTTCCATTGCTTTTATAATGAGTAGAGTTGAGTTAAGCTGAGTATTTCTTCCCTTTCTATCAATTCAACTATATTTACTTTTGTTTAAGTTTTCCCCTTAAATCCTCCAACATTCAATGTACTGATGTCATTCGACCTGCATCTTTTCATGATGTAAATACAGGTGGTCAGGGTCATCAACAGAAGTTTTGTTGATCCCATTGCATTCTAGATAGCTTTGGTGAGCCTCCTTGCTTTCTGGAGGGCTTCACATTATGGTTTTTTTCTTGTTAAGTTGTCGGGGGTCTTTTCCCAACATCCATCATATTATTTAGAGCCTTAACAGATAGTAGTAGTTATAGAGTCTTTTTCCCATTTCCCTTGTTGATGTTTTAAAGTTTTGGAGTTGAATAGTTATGTTTATTTGAGTATTTAGGATAATTTGAGTTAAACTACTTTATTAATGAGATCTCGTGAGTTAATAACTAAATTTGAGTTCCTATGTTTCTGAGTAAGTCTTCCACTGAGTATTGAGCCACGCCAAGGGTTTGCTTAGGGACCAGCGGTGGTTCTCGAGTGCCGGTTACATCTAGGGTGTAGGCTCGAGGCGTGACAAACTTGGTATCAGAGCACAAAGTTCAAGATTCCTTGGGTGTCTCTGAAGCCGTGTTTTTGGATTCCTTATTATCAGTGTGAAGCTCTTCATCTATAATTAAGAGGCTACAACATTTAAGAAACATTTCACTTCTTTGTTCCATTTTTCGTGCGATAGATTTCAACTCTATAAAAGTTTCTTCTAATCCGTGCTTGCGTGTATATTTTCATATCATGCCTCCAAAAAGAGTTGTTCCAGGACTCCTACAAGGAGAAATGTTGATCCTTAAGATCTAGATGTACCCAATGCACCAGAAGGGCATCCCCCTCAAGGTTAAGTCACAAATGTTGAGTTCCAGGATGCTATACGAATGTTGACTTAAGTTGTGGCCAATCAAGCCGGTCAAAAAAGAGTTGTTCATCAGGATGTGGCTAATACATCCAGGATCTATGAGTTCTTGAGAATGAATCCTCCAGAATTCACAGGGTCAAATATCACTAAGCATTCAGAGAACTTTGTGGATTTTGAAGTGATGCGGATTGTTGATGTTGAGCGTGTAGAGTTAGGTGCATACCAACTCAAGGGTGTTACTATGATTTGGTATGATCAATGGAAGAAGAGCAGGGCTGAAGGAGCACCATTTTTTAGTTGGGTGGTGTTTGAAGGTGCCTTCTTGGGGCGCTTCTTTCCCCGCTAACTAAGGTAAGCGAAGTTAAGAAAATTGCTGAATATTAAACATGAATCCATGAGTGCGAATGAGTAAAACCTCAAGTTCACTCACTTGTCCCATTATTCTCCAGATATGGTGGCTGATATGAGATGCATGATGAGTCTATTTATGTGTGGACTATCCCTCTTGTCAATAAAAGAGGGTAAGGGTGTTATGTTGATAGGGGAAATGAACATAGAAAGGCTTATGATCCATGTGCAACATGCTGAGGAAGATAAGCTGAAAGATAGGGAAGAGTTCTATAAAAAGAAGGCTAAGACAACAACTAATGAGTGCGGACAACAGATGACCGGGACTGTAATTTTTCATCGTCCCAACAAAGGCAACTGGGCCTGCGCCATCATCTGCTAGTGCACCTTCACCAAAGAACAGAGGTAAGTTAAAGAATTATAATTCACAGAACTTCAGGGCTTGACCTACTCAATCTTAGGGTAGTGTGGCACAAGGGGCCAACTTGACTCCTACATGTGCTAAGCGTGGCAGAAACCACACAAGAGAGTGTCATGATGGCTCCAATGTCTGCTTCAAGTGTTGTCAGACATGTCACTTCATGAGAGAGTGCCCTAATAACATGCAGGGTAATGGTAATGGGGGTAATTTACTGCAATCTTCTTCAGCGGCTCCGGCTGATAGAGCTGCACCTAGAGGATCTACATTAGGGATCGGCGGAGGATCAAACCGTGTGTATACTATCAGCAGACGACAAGAGAAGGAGAATTCACCAAATGTTGTCACTAGTATGATCAAAATCTTTACTTTTTATGTGTATGCATTACTTGATCGAGGTACGAATCTAAATTTTATGACTCTGTATATTGCTATGAGGTTTGATATTCTTCCCGAATGACTTCTTGAGCCCTTTAGTGTTTCTACACATGTTGGTGAGTCTATTCTAACTGAGAGAGTTTATCATGATTGTGTCATCTCTGTCAATCACAAAGACACAATGGCTGACTTAGTTGAGCTAGACATGGTGGAATTTAATGTTATTCTAGGTATGGACTAGCTTTATGCTTGCTATGCCTCAGTTGATTATAGAACTCGAGTAGTCAAGTTTTTGTTTCCTAGTAAGCATGTTATAGAGTGGAAGAGTAGTTCAACAGTGCCTAAGGGTCGTTTCATTTCGTACCATATAGCTAGAAAGCTAGTCTCTAAGGGGGGGATCTATCACTTAGTCCGAGTTAATGACTCTAGTGTTGAGACACCACCTATTCAGTCAGTTCCAGTTGTGTGTGAGTTTCCAGAGGTCTTTCCAGATGATGTTGACTGAGTCGAACCTGAGAGGGAAACATACTTCGAAATAGACATTCTTCCTGATACTCGACCTATCTCTATTCCGCCATATAGAATAGCTCTAGCCAAGTTAAAAGAGCAGTTGAAAGATCTACTTGATAAAGGTTTTATTCTACCTAGTGTCTCGCGTTTGGGCTCATCGGTCTTATTTGTGAGGAAGAAATATGGTTCTCTTAGGATGTGTATTGATTACCACCAGTTGAACAAGATCACTATAAAGAATAAATATCCTATTCCCAGAATGGATGATCTTTTCGACCAACTTTAGGGTGCCACTTGCTTTTCTAAGATAGACCTTAGATCTAGCTATCATCAGTTGAGAGTAAGGGAAAGTCACATCCCTATGATAACATTCAGGACCTGTTATGGTCATTATGAGTTTCTTGTTATGTCTTTTTGTTTAACTAATGCTCCTACAACTTTCATGGACCTTATGAATAGAGTGTTTAAACCATATCTTGAGATGTTTGTTATCATGTTTATTGATGACATTATGATCTATTCGAGGAGTGAGAAGGATCATGTTATTCATCTCAGGGTAGTCCTCTAAACTCTCAAAGATAAGGAGATGTATGACAAATTTTCTAAGTGTGAGTTTTATCTTGAGTCTGTGGCGTTCTTAGGCCACATTGTTTCTGGTGAAGGGATTCGAGTTGACAGTGAGAAGATTGAAACAGTGCAGAACTGGCCCAGACCCACATCTCTAACTGATATAAAGAGTTTCTTGGGATTGACTGGTTATTATAGATGGTTTGTCGAGGGTTTTAAATCTCCATTGACAAAGTTGACTCAGAAGACAATAAAGTTTCAATGGTCTGAAGCTTGTGAGAAAAGTTTTCAAGAATTGAAAACCTAATTAACTACTGCCCCAGTGTTGACCTTACCAGAGGGTACACAAGGCTTTGTTGTGTATTGTGATGCGTCAAGAGTTGGGCTTCGTTGTGTTTTGATGCTGAACGGTAAGGATATAGCCTATGCCTCCAACAACTTAAGGTTCACGAGAAGAATTACCCAACTTATGATCTCGAGTTTGCTGTTGTAGTATTTGCTTTGAAAATATGGTGTCACTATCTCTATGGTGTTCATGTGGTTGTGTTCACTGATCACAAGAGTCTTCAGTATGTTTTTAGCTAGAAAGAACTTAATCTCAGACAAAGGAGGTGGTTAGAGTTACTCAAAGACTACAACATGAGTATCCTTGTAACACCCCAGATCCGAAAGAGGGTAAATAACACTTTTGAAAACCAGTAGGTGCCAACCTACGAGGGCCACCCACGACCCATGGATGGGACCACAGACCATAGGTATGGTTCATGGATTGCACTGCCTATGTAAGTCACGAAAGACAGAATTACGTCCTGACTAACAGACCGTTGGTCAGACCATGGTCCGTGGGTGGGGAGCCGTAATTCGATGGCTGAAATTCACTTTCTGACCTCAGTCGATGGGCGTGAAGGATGGACCATCGGTTTGACCATGGTCCGTCGACTAGGGTCCGTGAGTCGTCATCTGGTAGTTATGTTCAGGGGTAGTTGGGTTTTTTCCTAATTAATTTATCTCTATACTATGTTGTTTTACCCTTCACTAAGACTTTTATATTGGTATTTTAACCCCCAAATTTCCCAATAGAAATCATTCTCTCAAACTAATTTAACGTATCATGACACTTCATCCAATACTAAGTGCCAACGATCGTGAGTAGTAATATAACCCAACTTTGTGAGTTGGCGTCGAGTCCCAAGGGAGTGGTTTGTAATTGAGAATCAATAGGCAAGTAAGAATATGCTCTAGTCAATCATAGCTAAAAACATTTACGAAGAAAAACGTAATTCAATTTTGGGGTGACACAAATGTTAAATATCAAAGGGGGATTTGTATCCAATTATTAACTAAAACAACAAATAACACGAAAATACGAATATGGAGATGGGATTCTTGGGATGTGATTGGATTATGGGACAAGGTAAACAACCGGGTAATTGCAATTAATAGTAAACAGCTGCAAATCAGTGAATAAGCTATACTTTAGTGGGGATAAGCTTTATCTCGAACAATTTACCCCGAATCAAATTGGTTTCTCTTGAACACCAATAAGCAACAATGAACCACAACCTTCACTTTAGTCCATTCACTCTCTTAAGCTGAATTTGTGGAAAAAGGTTTAGGATTCACTCTCTCGAGCTGAACCCATGACAACCCAATACCCATAGTCTATCGATTCAGTAATTTTGGTTTTAAAACCTCTCTCTCGAGCAAGCCAATAACATGAAGTTAAGATTGTATTTGCAACTACAACCCATTAAATTCAACCACGATTACTGAACAAAATCATTTTTAAACAACCAATAAACTATCAGTTAATAATACCTAGCAATTAAATCAACCCATAATCACATAATCACACCCCAAGAATTGGGGTTTTAGCTAGACATCATAAAAAGGTAAACATCGTTACCAAGTTGTGTTTCCATCAACTGGGTAGGATTTATATTGTCTTTACAAAGGTCTAAGATGAAGAATCTTCAACACCCACTTCCAAGTTCTTAGAAATGGAAATCTTCAATTCTTTAAAGATAAGGAAATATTGTCTCTCTATTCAGTTCTAAGCTCTAGACTTCAAAAACTGAATAATAATATGATTCAACAAAAGATCAGATATTAAGCTAAAAGTTTAAACAAGTATTTATAGTTGTCAAAAAGTGTGCTGCGAAGGACCATTCGGTGCAGTTAGTTGGGATCGCCAATCCACTCGGCGATCCGCCCTTTGGTCATTTCATCACTGTTCTGATTTTGCCTTCGGCATCCTTGAGGTTATGAACTTTGGGCGACATGGCACTGCATCATGAAATTGTTCGGTGACTCGCCGACTGCTCCTTTCTCTCGCCGACTACATTTTCTTCTTCAAGGCTTGGCACTCTGGAACATTAGGTGAGACCCTGGCCATTCAGCGACTCGCCTAATGGGTTAGGCGATCCGCAGGCCTTCTTTCCTTTGTTCTTTTAGCTACCTTGTTCCTTTGTCACCTGGTGGAGTCTTGTCTGCCCTTTTTTGGAGGATTTAATCCCCCTTCATTTATAGTGACACCCCGTACTCTTTCTCGGGGTGGCATGTCTATGTTTGTCCTCACCATATCTGCAAAGCATCCAGAAAAAGTTAAAAATAACTCAATAAAATTCACAGAAAAATAGTTGTAGACAGACTCGCCAGTATAGTCGGCGAGTCGCCGAATCACTTTGGAGAGCTAGATCGGACTCGTCGAAAGGATTGGCTCTAAAGTTTGGGCAAGTTGGCGATGGGAAAGGTCTTTCGGCGAGCAAGGATTAGCCCGTCGAGAGACAGTGCAAAAAGGCTACAGGGGTGAAGACAAAAGGTGATCAAGAAGTCTTTCGACGAGTCGCTTAGTGCCCTCGGTGACCTCAGGCTTCTCGCTGAAAGTTAAAGAGCCCAACAACACATTACACATGAAATTAAAGGCGAGATGGGGAACTTCGGCGAAATGCCGAGTGGTTCGGCGAGCTCGACCCAGCATGCCTACTTTGAACCCAACTTCTCGAATTCAACCCCGCAACCTCTAAAAACAAAATCAAAGCATGCACTAGTCAAATTAAAACAAGACCCATAACACCCATTACCCTGGGATACTCAAGCTTCTCCCAGTTTTGCCAAATTTGGCCAATTGATAACTTTTGCCCTTAAGAATGACGTCAATGGTTCTATCATTGGGCAAATTACATCGTTTGGCACAAATACAGGCTACTCAGACTTCACCCAACTAAACCAAACAACATGCAATCACAACCCCACACAATATAACCAATTTTATGGTACAAAATTTACGGGAATTCAACATTATAAACAATACGAGCAAGATTATCAAATTAAAGCAGGCACTCATACATTCTAATCCTATCAGAGAGGCCCAACACGCTTCAATGAGATAATATTGTTCCAAATGAGTACAAAATGCCAAAAGTAAACTCGGGGTTCAAAAAACAACCTTTTAATGCTGATAAAAATAAGATTGAAATGCTAGGCTACAGTATAAACCAAATTTGAGCACCAATCAACAACTCGAATATAGTAAAAAAGCAAGAAATATAGAAAATACTAAGTGGATGTACGTTTGTGAAGTTCAAAAGTGAGGGAGAGTGATGGATTTGAAAGTTTAAACCTTTGGCCTTTTAAAAACCGTCCAGTTCTCGCCCAATCGGCGACATTAGTCGTGCCCGCCAAACCACTTCGGCGAGTCGCCGAGTGGTCAGTTACCTCACCAATTTTATAGGACCTTTAGCTAATTTGGGAGTCCAAATGGCAGACTAGATCGTGATCGCCGACCTGGTCGGCGATTCACCAATTATTTCCTAGGCTCGCCGAGTTTTACAGATTCCACTTTGAAGATGTCTTGAGTCCAACGGCGGTCTGGGTTGGGATTGCTGACCTCTTCGGTGATTCACCGACTGGAGCTTTGGCTCGCCAACTTGGACTTTTCAACCTCTTTCCACACTTTGACCTGCACATTCAACACACCATTATTTCTAACAAACAAAAAATAGTAATACCTTGGGTTGCCTCCCAATAAGCGCCTTGGTTAACGTCGTGGCACGACAAAAATCCTCATTCAAACTCTATTTTTGGGGTTGACCTTAGTGTCACTAGGTAACCCCTCCTGTTTATTTGGGTAGAGATGAGGTAATACATGATTCATGAGGTTTACAATTAGCTGGATAGATCTGGAGTGAGAGCCAATCATCTGATTTAGCACTTCAACATTCTTCTTCATCTTTTCTAGCACTTTATCTTGCTCATTGATCTTTTGGAGAATGATTAACATCGTATTCTCGACACGTCTACTCTCATTGTCCTTCCACTTTCTCCGCTCATGAGGGGGTATGTATCTATCTTTTCTTTTGCACTGGACTTCAACATCTAATATTTTTTTTGCCAAATCGTCTAGCTGAGTTAATAGTGGGACCAAAGAGTGGTCCTCTTACATTTCTTGATTAGTCTCAATAATTTGGCTACTGTTGCTACCAACTATGTTCAAAGTCTCTGCTCAAAATAAGCAACACACAAGCCAAAACTAAAAATTAAGTAAGTATCACTATAACTAACAAGAACAAAATTTAACCAAACTAAAAATTCTCAAGTAACACCACTCCCTGACATCGGCGCCATTTTGATTTTACGTATCAGGACATTTCATCCAATGCTAAGTGCCAACGATCATGAGTAGTAATATGACCCAACTAAGTGAGTTAGGGTCGAGTCCCAATGGAGTGGTTCGTAATTGAGAATCAATAGGCAAGTAAGAATATGCTCTAGTCAATCATAGCTAAAAACATTTACGAAGAAAACATAATTCAAGTTACTGGTGACACAAATGTCAAATATCAAAGGAGGGGAGGGTTGTATTCTATTATCAACTAAAACAACAAATAACACGAAAATACGAATATGGAGACGGGATTTTTGGGATGTGATTGGATTATGGTCCAAGGTAAACAACCGAGTAATTGCAATTAATAGTAACCAGCTACAAATCAGTGAATAAGCTAGACTTTAGTGGGGATAAACTTTCTCTCGAACAATTTACCCGAATCAAATTGGTTTCTCAAGAACACCAATAAGCATCAATGAAGCACAACCTTCGCTTTAGTCCATTCACTCTCTCGAGCTGGATGTGTTGAAAAGGGTTTAGGATTCACTCTCTCGAGCTAAACCCATGACAACCCAATACCCATATACCATCGATTTAGTAATTTTGGTTTTAAAACCTCACTCTCTAGAAAGCCAAAAATAGGAAGTCAAGATTGTATTTGCTACTACAACCCATTAAATTCAACCACGATTACTGAATGAAATCACTTTTAAACAGCAAATAAACTATCAGTTAACAATACCCAACAGTTAAATTACCCATAATCACTTAATCACACCCTAAGAATTAGGGTTTTAGCTAGACATCATAAAAAGGTAAAAATCGTTACCAAGTTGTGTTTCCATCAACTGGGTAGGATTGATAATGTCTTTACAAAGGTCTAAGATGAAGAATCTTCAACACCCACTTCCAATTTCTTAGAAATGGAAATCTTCAAAGCTAAGAAATATTGTCTTTCTATCAGTTCTAAGCTCTAGACTTCTAAAGCTGAATAATAATATGATTTAACAAAAGATCAGATATTAAGCTAAATGGTTAAATAGGTATTTATGGTTGTCAAAAAGTGTATTGCGAAGGACCATTCGGCGCAGTTAGTTGGGTTCGCAGATCCACTCGGCGATCCACCCTTTGGTCATTTTCATCACTGTTCTGCTTTTGCCTTCGGCATCCTTGAGGTTATGAAACTTTGGGCGATATGGCACTGCATCGCGGAACCGTTCGGCGACTTGCCGACTGCTCCTTTATCTTGCCGACTACATTCTCTCCTTCAAGGCTTGGTACTCTGGAACATTAGGCGAGACCCTGGCTATTCGGTGACTCGCCTAATGGGTTAGGCGATCCTCAGGCCTTCTTTCCTTCGTTCTTTCAGCTGCCTTGTTCCTTTTTGCTCAATAGTGTCCATATTTTGTCCCTCGATCCAAATACCTAAAATTCAAGGATTTACATCAGTTATTGGCACAAAATATGCATTTGAGGACACTAAATCTATTCAAATAAAGCGCTAAATAAGTCCAAATTTTGGACTCATCACAAACTCACCAAAAGAAATTGGGTTCTTCCTCTCCAAAATATTTCTCTCGCTAGAACATGAAGAAGAAGAAATGGTTCAAGCAAGGATCAAGGTCAAGTCACCATTCCTCGAGCAATTGTGGAATTTTGATAGTGAGGTATGATAGTTTTCATCCATGGAGTCCTTCCATTCATGGAGTTCCCAAATCCCTCTATTTTCAAAGTTAGAAATCCCTAAATTGAGTTAGGGTTTTATTCAATTGTCATGGGTTCTCTTGATTATTGATTTTAATCATTTGATTATGATCTCTTATGCATGGATTGATGATATATAATGATTTTATGATGATTTTGCCTATGAATCCATGAAACTCCTATGTTTTTAAGTTATGATCATGTGATGTGGGATTTTGATTATGAAAGGAGATTTTTTATGAAATTAAGCATGTATTGATAGAATTACAAGAATTTATGATGAAATCCATATCTAACCCATGTTTTCTAAATGTTGATGATTGAAAGTGGGTTTTGAACCTTGAAAGGTAAATTATGGAATTATGTATGTTCTTGTGAAACCTATGCAAATGTTTTAAGGATGCTTTGAGAGTGATGTATCAATGATGATGTTGTTGTTGTGTTGTTGAAAGGATTTCTCAGGAAACACATTAAAGTATGATGTGAAAGGTTTTCTCACATAATAAAGGGTTCTAGGGTTGAAAGGTATTCTCACCTAATTGAGTCAAACATTAAGATCTTTCCTAAGAACAAGTAAGAAATTACTATTCTGTGAGATATATGCTTAGCACCGAGAGGATATGGAGATGGTAACTCTCCTTTTAGTAGAGGCTGGGTTTCTAGAAGCCATCTTTCTATCCCTTACCTATGTGGCCCCATAGGTTGATTATCTAGATAGACATTAGCTAGTGGATCCACATAAGCTAGAAGTTCATGGTCCTTGCCTTGGCAAGTAGGACAACCCTTTTTGGTGTGGGAGACACCAGGGGATCACGTTATAGCTCGCATGGACTCTATGTCGGTTAAGGCTAATTCCCACATTAATAATTAACTAAGGTTACTTCATGAAGTATCTCATATGTGTTCAAAGTTTTCAAATTATGTTAGGTTGCATTAACCATGTTTTATGACTTATGTTTTCTAACCCTTTTATATCATGTTTTATCTTGCTCAATTGCATGTCATGAAATGTCCTCTTTTAGCATGCTCTAAAATGTTTTATGCATAGCTATCATACTTGGTACATTATTTTGTACTAACACATAATCTTGCCTACATTACCCCAAATATAGGGTCTGATAGTCAGGTTTATCAGTTTTGTGGCTAGTAGTTGATTTCAAGATTTTCGAGCTTAAGTGAGTCCCCATGCTTCGAGGATGAATTCTATTGTTTCAGTTTTCTTTCTTATTTTTAGTTTTGGACATGATGTATGGGTTAGTCTCAATTTCATTCTATTGTATTATATGGCTATTGAGACAAGTGTTTTAGACTTCCGCTTTTCTTTTATAAAATTATTAGACTTGAAATAATGTTTTACCTCTATTGTTCTATTTCCTATATTATGAAAGCTAAGTGGCTTGTATGGGGTCCCTCGAGGTCCTATACGCCATGTTACATCTAGGGTAAACCCTTGGGTCGTGCCAATCCTCTATCACCCAGGTAAGGCTAATGTTGTTGTTGATGCTTTCAGCAGGTTTTCTATAGGAATTACTACCCATGTTGAAGCGGGAAAAAAAAATTGGCCAAAGATGTGCACATACTTGCACGATTGGCGTTCGGAGGCCTGATTCCAATGAAGGTGGAGTGGTGGTGATGAATGGAGCTGAATCATTACTAGTGTCTGAGGTGAAGGAGAAACAAGAACAAGATCTTGTTTTACTTGAACTAAAAGCAAATGCTCATAAGCAGAAATTAATGGCTTTTGAACAAGGGGGAAATAATGTGTTGAGATATCAAGGTAGGTTGTGTGTATCAAGGGTGGATAAACTCCAAGAGAGGATCATGGAAGAAGCTCATAGTTCCAGATATTCAATCCATCCCGGTTCTACAAAGATATATCGTGACTTGAGATTAGTCTACTGGTGGACTAGTATGAAGAGGTGTATTGTAGAGTTCGTTTCCAAGTGCCCAAATTTCCAACAAGTCAAGGTAGAGCACCAAAGGCCCAGGTGTGTGGCTCAAAATATAGAAATCCCACAATTGAAGTGGGAGATGATCAATATAGATTACATTACTTGTTTGTCACAATATCGCAGGCATTATGATTTGATTTGGGTGATTGTAGATCGGATGAATATATCATCCCATTTCTTGTCGATAAAGACTATCAATTCAGCAGAAGATTATGCCAGGTTATATATTCAAGAGACAGTTCGACTTCATGGTGTTCTTATGTTTATCATTTCATATAAAGGTGCACAATTCACCGCTCAGTTTTGGAAGTCTTTTCAGAATGGTTTGGGTTGGAAGGTAAATTTGAGTACTGCTTTTCATCCTCACACTGATGGTCAAGAGGAGTGAACGATTCAGACTTTAGAGAATATGTTGAGGGCATGTGTGATCGATTTCAAAGGTAATTGGAATGATCAGTTAACTCTCATAGAGTTTGATTACAATTATATCTATCAGTTTAGTTAACAAATGGCTCCTTTTGAGGCTCTTTATGGGAGAAGATGTAGATATCTTATTGGTTGGTTTGAGATTGGTGAAGCTGAGTTGATAGGACCATATTAGGTTCATCAAACAATGGAGAAGGTGAACATTATTCGGGAAATGTTAAAGACATCACAGAGTTGTCAGAAATCCTATACAAATGTTAGGAGAAGGGACTTAGAGTTTGAGATGGATGATTGGATTTATTATAAGGTTTCACCCATGAAGGGTATTATGGGATTTAGCAAGAAGGGAAAGCTCAGTCCTCGGTATATTGGTTTTTACAGGATATCCAAGAGAATTGGAAATGTAGCTTATGAGTTAGAGCTACCGTCAAGGTTAGCAACAGTCCATCCAGTGTTCCAAATTTCAATGTTGAAGAAGTGTATGGGCGATCCTTCACTTATTATACCTACTAAGAATATCGGTATTAAGGAAAACCTATCTTATGAGGATGTACCCGTTAAGATTCTTGATCGTCAGGTTCATATGTTGAGGACCAAGGAGGTTGCATCAATCAAGGTCTTAAGGAGAAATCAATTTGTTGAGGAAGCTACTTGGGAGCGTGAGAAGGATATAAAGAAGAGATACCCACATATCTTTGCTTCTGGAGAAATTCCAAACTAAGGTAATAACTCTTTGTCAAGTATTATTTAAGTTGCCACATTAATTTTATATTTGATTACTCATTGTGTGCCGAAATTGGGATAGTTGGATGTTTCCCACCCCTGTTCTGCTTAGTATGATCTCATGTGAGGATGAATGTTCCCAAGTGGGAGATATTGTAACACCTTAGACTTTGGTCAATTTTTAGTTTTGGGCCAACTTCAAACGACCATCTCTTTCAGCACATAAAGAATTAGGTGGCCCATGAGGTATAAAATCGAAGGCCTCTGAGTCATCTTTCCAACGCCGTCGAGTTTGCTAAATACCAAGCTCGGATGAAGGAGTTATGCCCATTTGAGTGAAGCCTCTCTAATTAAAGCATTTCATCTTTCTTAAGAAAGGGTATTTTGGTCTTTTCCTTATCCCCACTAAGCCTAAGCGTTATTCACACCAATATATGGGTATAAACTGATTGACATCGGTTTTAATTTATTCTTAAACATCTAGAAAGTTAGAGAAAGGTTCAACAGGAGAAAAGAGAAGGTTTCAAGAGTTCATCATGCAATTTCGGGAAATCGTCAAGAACTTAGTTCATTCGAGGCATGTAAGCTTTCATAGTGTTGGGTTTGTTCACCTTCACGCCAATTGTGAATTCGTTCCTGAAGTTGTTTTATTGAATTCTTGAGAAGTTTCTTGAGTTTTAGTTGCCAATAGAGGTCTTTGATTTCTTGAGGTGAGGGTTTTGCGAATGTGTTGAGTCACTGGATAGATTTTGTGTGGGTTTCATTGAAATTGTTCTGGTTTTATGAAATTTCATGAAATTGGACCATGTAACTACATTACGTATGAATTGAATCGAGTTTGGGAGAGGAAAAAAATATCGGAAAAAAATATGTGCCCAGGTTTGCATCACGGAGGCGTCTTCAAATTTCAATCTTCAAATACTTCCCCCTTCTCCATGTCACGGAGAGGATACAGAGTCCTTTGTCTCAAAATTAATTTCGCGACCAAAACTTAAATCCTCCTCCGCGTCACGCCAATTCTCTTTAGTTCGAGTCATCGTTCTCTTCTTATTACTAACTATCTAAGCCTTCATTAGTCATTGAGAGATCCTATATCCTAATCATAACTCTTAAATTCACATTCCAAATCCAAGTATAATTAAGAGGAAAGTTTAAGAAAGTTCTTTTGAGTCATTTCGAGAAGTTTTTTGCAGTCATATATAATTTTATTTAAGACTTGGGTAAAATGAGTTTGAAAATGAGGAGAGTTAACTTATATGTTTCAAATGAGTATAAAGGGAACTAAGTATTCCTAAGTGTAATACTTTTACATTTAAAATGAGAGAAAAACTGATTTCTAAATGAGTTTAGGAGGAGTCTTCAGCATCACCTCTTTTAAGAGAATCTGTTGAGTAATTATCTCAAATTGATGAAAACTTATGTTTTTAAAACATATGAGAATGAGTTATATATATTATTTGGAGTATTATTGAGCACCGATATGGGGATGAGTTCAGACAACTTAAAATCATCATAAACCATGTATGCCAACATGGGTAAAGGGTCATACTTTTTAAATGATTCCCTATTGCTTTTAAGCATAGCTTAGTTGATCCACTTAATTGAGGTGTTATATACCCCAAGAAGGTATAGGACAATTTCTAGCAGCGTGGGCAAGACGTTGTACTATCAGGTAGCTCATAGTGATGGTTGTCGGTTAAAGAATCTCCCAAATAAGAGTAAAGAGTTCTTTTATAGTATTTTTACACATATTGAGTCCATATCTACGGTTTTAAAAGTTTTTAGATTGCATTCTTTTTCCATTTCTTTTATAATGAGTTGAGGTGAGTATGTCTTCCTTTTTTATTAGTTCTACTATATTTACATATGTTTCAATTTTCCATTTACATGCTCGTATATTCAATATACTTATTTCATTCAATCTACATATTTTCATGATGCAGATACAGGTGTTCAGGGTCATAAACAAGCACTTCGTTGATCCCATTGCATTCCAGCTAGCTTTGGTAAGCCTTCTTGCTTTCCGGAGGGCTTCACATTATGGTTTTGTTCTTGTTAGCTTGTCGTGTATCTTGTCATGATATCCATCGTGTTATTTAGAGGCTTCATAGACAGTAGTAGTTAAAGAGGATTTTTCCCGTTTCCCTTGTTGATGTTTTAAAGACTTTGAGTTGAATAGTTATGTTTATTTGAGGTTTTGAGACAATTTGAGTTAAACTACTTTATTAATGAGATCTCATGATTTAATAACTGCATTTGAGTTCCTATGTTGCTGAGTAAGTCTTCCGCTGAGTATTGAGCTAGGCCAAGGGTTCACTTGAGGACCAACGATGGTTCTCGAGTGTTGTCCACGTCAAGGGTTTAGACTCGGGGTGTTACAAGGGTTATATTAGAATGACTAAGTTTTCTGCTCTTATGTTATTCTTGTTTTACTTTCCACATTTCTTTCATATTGTTGAATTTGAAACTGACTTATCTTGGTGGTAATAGACGTGTGTCATCACGTCCATTTTTGGATCATGAAATTTATGGCCTCTATTATTGGAACATGAAAATAAAGATTATCCTGAACCAATAGATCTTCTTCCTATATATGTCTTTGCATGATAGATAGACATATGGCCTTGAGCCATGTTGAACCTGAAAGACAAACATCAAACCTTAGATTGAAAATATATAAATATTTTATAAGTTAAAATCTTATTTTCATTGATTGATTGATGTACAAAAAGTTACTATTTATATTTTTCGAAAATATATAGTTTATGAAAGATAGATTAAAGATCTACGTATGATAATAGGGAACTATGATTTTTAAATGTATACATGCAACAAAACTTCGTAAGGAAAGACCAAATTCGGTATACGAAGGAAAATGTTTCTTAGAAAATAAGTAGACTTCTTACTTGTACTTTTGATCTTCTGTGAGGTAGGTATGCCAAAATATTATCCTAAAATTATTTATACATAATCTAGACATAAATTACTATGAGGGGTGGGGATAGAGTCTATGAGGGTAGGGTGAAAATGAGGTGTGTTTGAGTTGGAGGGTTAGAGGAGACAATCAATGTGGAATGCCACTTATAGAACTCGTTTTTTTTGTACTTATATTGAGGAAACCATTTCCTCATCGTTTAAGGAATCTAATTTCCCAGAAAAATATTTTTCAAAGATTTTGACCAACCCGAAAATGAGAAAATCTAAAAAATATTTCCTCCCTACCAAACACACTCCAAATATTTTAGAGTTTTTTTCACCATGTGTATGTTTGGTAAAAAAAATATTTTTAATCTTTCTTTTACTGATCATTGATATACAAAAATTTACAATTTAGTTGATTAAAGATAGACCAAAGGTCTATGTACAAGTATATTTATTTCCCTCAATCACTAGAACCAAAAAAAAAAAATCAACAGTATAATAATGTTCTTAATATTGTTTCAACCTATATTAATAAGATATGTGAAACATATTAGAAATAATATAAAAAAGTATTTTTCTTAAAGAAGAAAATCGAGCCCACTAAATGCATAGTGTGTCCTTATTGTGTGGACGATTGCTTATTGTGCCTTATCGGAAGGGTCACAACCCTTTGGAAAAAGTCAAAAGTCAAAAGTCATAACTCTTCGTAAAAGTCATAACCTTACGGAAAAGTCACAATTTTCCAGAAGAGTCACAACTTTTCATAAAAATCACAACTCTTCATAAAAGTCATACTCTTCGTAAAAGTTATAACTCTTTATTTTCCATTGATATAACTTTTCATATTCCATTTATTTAACTTTTTATTTTCCATTCATACATTTTTAAACTCAACAGTCACAAATATAATTTCCTTTCTATATACAAAAAGATTAGTCTTGAATCCTTCCCTATATATTGACCCCAAGTCTATCTTCTTCTCTCATAAGTTTATTTGTGACTGATTTAAGATCTTAGAAAGAAAATAAAAATGTCCCTTGTGCAACTCCAGAAAATGATACTATAGGGACACTTAATCTAGATCAGTGAGTATTATTTAAAATTTTATTTCAATTTTCTTAGAATGTTTCATATGAGTTATACGCCTATGGTCTGGACTAATCCTCACGAGTCATTTTTTTATATATGAAACACCAATTTTGATTTAATCAATGTTGAGCGCTCTATTATATTTGTTGCCCTACAAATGTCATGGGGTGTTATGTGTTAGAATGAGATAATTTTTCTCCAATAGCTTATTTCAGGCCATCGTTTAAATTATGTCTTTGGTTATCCTAGAGGACTAAATTTACCTATAAAAAATAATTCATCTTAGTACTTTAAAGGGGGACAAAATTTAAAGAGTGGCCTTATAAAAAAATCAGGCGTGCAAACCATTGCGTCCTTATAGAATCCTTCCCTAATGAACTAGCTAGCTTTTGAGATTGATTCAATCTCTCCAAAGATTAGGTCCATTTTCATACAATAATATGTGTATAGTGGTAATCCAACAATGTATGAGTCATATTGGAGAAAAATAGGGAACAAATGTGACATAACATTCAATGGTGATGATTCATTGAGTTATTTTGCTAATGGTAAGAGCTTGTGTTGGTTTTTGGAGTCAAAATAAGAGGAAAAAATTAAGAGGATGCACAATGTAGTTGTAAATGCAATTGTGCATGATCATTATATTGTTATTGGCACTGGATCAAGCCAGCTTGTGCAAACTGCACTTTATGCTCTTTCTCTTACTAATCAACCTGAGTCAATCAGTCAATTTTCAACTACACCTTTTTATTCGTTATGCATTTATACAATATATTTTTTCTTTACATTGTAAAGTACATGCTCAATAAAATTAGTTGTAACACCTTGGATTCAAGAAAGTAGAAAAATGCAGATTTCCAGAATCTAGTGTCAGAACCAACGGAAACCACCCACACACCGTAAGTAGAACCACAAAATGTAGGTGGGGTCCCATGGTTTGGTCCCAAACATAGGGGAATTTCAGAATCTAAAGATGACACCTACGGTCGTGAACCATGGTTCGTTGATTGACTCACTGACCGTAGGATGGTTCTATCGTTTGGGTCCAGAGTTTTATGGTCTCTGATCCCACCCACGGTCAACAAGTACGGTCTGTGGTTAGACCTACAGACTGTAGGTGAGGGTCAGCGGCCAATTAGAGGAAAAGTGTTGTTGTGTCAACTTCAAAGTGTCATAACTTTTAGCACAAAATGAATTAGGTGGCCCATGACCTATCAAATGAAAGATAATTGAATTCTCTTTCCAAAGCCATCGAGTTTGCTAAAATCCAAGTTCGGAGTAAAAAATTATGTTCATTTTAGTGAAGCCTTATCGGGTAGATCATGAACGATGACTCCTAACGATGGTTGGTATGTCAAACGATGCATATCAGTCTTATAGTAGGTGGAACTCTTTGATTTAAGTTAGGGTCATTTTGGTCCTTTCCCCTATGCATTGGGCACTTGAACTACATCGTTTGATGCCTAAATTATGTGGTTTTACTCAGTTTAAGCCTAATAACTTTTTTAGAGTTCAGCGAACCCTCATAGTCCTAAAACTATGTGCCCCCGTAGGAATATTATAAGTCCCCTCCTTTGTGCATCAGATTTAGTGCTTACGCTAGTCATGCCTTTATACACCAGGTAAGGCATAGTGTGTCCTCTTTGTGGGGTGTATACATTGAACTCCACGTTTAGCTCATGTGGTTTATGTCGATTAATAGTAGCTCCCACAATAAGACTCTTAGTGAATTTGACCAGTTTTCAGTATATACCTCAGTATTCAGTTTAGCATGTCATGTACAGGGTTACCACTTGGTCATTGCATTTAGTTAGCTTTTCAGTTATGTTTCAGTATTTACATTCTTTCTCAATTTATGCCATTGCTCAGTTAGCTGTGTTAAGCTTATATATATTTGTTTAGCTTAGTATATATATCCTGCATGCTCAGTACATTCCAAGTACTGACGCATACTCCATGCTACATCCTTTCATGATGTAGGTTTAGGTACTCAACATCCAAACTACGCTTAGAACGATTCTTGGTCCGCATTCAGCAGCTTCAACGGTGAGTCCACATAATCCAAGGACAATAGACATGCTTTCATTTGTCTTTATATTTAGTTTTCCATTTTGTTAGAGTTAGCTTGGGGGCATATCCTAGCAACTCAACTCACTTAGAGGCTTTTTAGACATAGTAATAGAATCAGTTTGAGTTGATGAGTTTATCTTTTAGTTATTGTTAAACTCTTAATATGTCTTATATATTCAGACTAGTTGGGTTTTCCCCTCTTTCAGTTATCCATTGTTTTAGCTTTTGCATAGTACATATCTTATCAGTTATTCTCAGTATGGTTGATATATGCCAAACACAGGGTTAACTTGGAGTCACTCGTGATCCTAGGTCCCGTGTTATGTCAAGGGGGTAGCCCCGGGGCGTGACAAACTTGGTATCAGAGAATTACATACAAATGTCCAAGGATGTCTGAAAGCCGCACTAAGTAGAGTCTCTTTCATTGGTATGAAGTGTTCCACATCTATTCAGGGGAGGCTACGAAGTGTTTTAAGAAAAACTTCACTTTCTATGCTATTCTAATCGTGTGTGGGTATGATCCAACTTATCCTTTCTAATCCATTGTTATGTATTTCAGATCATGCCTTCTCATGGAGCTAACACATGGAATGTTAATGCACACAATGGTAACACAGTTCCTCCAATCCCAAACCATGAGGTTACTAATGCAGAATTTTGAAATGCAATACAAATCTTGGCTCAGAGTGTGGTCAATCTGAACAATCAGCAGGCCACAATCCTTGCAACTATGAATGGTAGATCAGCTGCAGCTAGGGTTCGAGACTTTGTTTGGATGAATCCGCTTGAACTTCAAGGGTCAAAGGTTGATGAATACCCACATAATTTCATTCATAAGGTTAAGAAGATTCTTGGGGTAATGCAAGTGAGTGGCAGTCAGAGTGTCGAGTTAGCATCCTATCAACTTAAGGATGTGGCTCATATCTGGTTCACTCAATGGAAAAACAACAGGGGTCCAGATGCAGCTCCTATGACTTGGGATTGTTTTACTGGAGCTTTCCTTGATAGGTTCTTCCCAACGGAATTGAGAGAAGCTAAGGCAAAAGAGTTTATGAACTTGAAGCAGGGGTCAATGTTGGTCCAAGAGTACGAGGTGAAGTTTACCTAGCTCTCCAGGTATGCTCCACATTTTGTTGCTGATTCAAGGGCATAAATGAGTAATTTTTTGTTTGGGGTATCCGATGTGGTAAAGACTAAGTTCAGGAATGCTATGCTACTAAGGAATATGGATATCTCCACACTAATGACTCATGATCAGTAGGTTGAGGGAGATAAGCTTAGGGAATTGGCTAAGGATAACCAAAAGGCCAGAACAGGAAATTATGAATACTCACAGCAAAAGTCAAACAGTGGGAATCACTCACAATTTCAGCAGAGGTCGACAGCTCCATTAGCTAGTGCTCCATCCCCTATGTTTCAACAAGATAAAAAAGGTAGGGCATCAGGCTCTAGGTCTCAAGGGAGTGCCTCAGATAACATGACCTTCCCAACTTGTCCAAAGTGAGGTAAGAACCATTCGAGAAAGTTTCTTATAGGCTAGGAAGGGTGCTTTGGGTGTTGTCAGTCTGGCCATATGTTGAAGGATTGCCCTTCTTCCCGGCAGGGGAAATAAGGTAACAACAACAGGTCTTAGTCTACAGCACCAGTAGGTCACCCAAATCAGCAGGGTGCTTCATCTGGTACAGATGATGGTCAGCGCTAGAATAGGTTGTATGCTTTCCAAGCTCGATAGGACTAGGAAGATTCTCCTGATGTGGGCATTGGTACGATACGAGTCTTTCATTTATATGTTTATGTATAGTTAGATCCAATGACTAGAATATCGTTTGTAACTCCCTATATAGCAGTAAACTTTGGTGTCAGTACATAAACTCTCTTAGAACCCTTCTTAGTCTCTAATCTAGTTGGTGACTCAGTTATAGCAAGATGGGTTACAAAAATTTCCCTGTCCTAGTCTCTCACAAAGTCACCTCAGCAAACATTGTAGAGTTTGAAATGGTAGATTTTGATATTATTCTAGGCATGGATTGGTTACATTCATGTTATGCCTCAGTCGATTATAGAACTAGGATCGTTCGGTTTCAATTTCCAAACGAGCCAGTCATAAAATGGAAGTTGTAGTAGCTCACTGTCGATGGGTTGATTCATCCCTTACCTTAAGGGCAGAAAAATGATTTCCAAAGGGTATGTCTATCATCTTGTTCAAGTTAAGGATTCAAACTATGAAACCCCTACTCTTGAGTCAGTCCCGATAGTAAATGAGTTTCAAGAAGTGTTCCTAGAAGATCTTCCCGAAGTTCCACCCGAAAGGTAAATAGACTTCGGAATAGATCTCCTCCCAGATACCCAGCCAATTTGATTTCTCCTTACAGAATGGCTCTAGCCGAGCTTAAGGAATTGAAGGAGAAATTGAAAAACCTTCTAGACAAGGGCCTCATCAAGTTTATATCTCCATGGGGGGCATCAGTAATGTTTGTGAAAAAGAAAGATGGTTCTCTCAGAATGTGCATTGACTATCGACAGTTGAACAAAGTCATGATCTAGAATAAGTATCTCATCCCAGGATTGATGACCTGTTCAACAAACTTCAAGGTGCTAGTTGCTTTTCTAAGATAGACCGCAGATCTGGATATCATCAGCTCAGAGTCAGAGATAGTGACATTTCGAAGACAACTTTCAGAAGTTGGTATGGTCACTATGAATTTGTAGTTATGTCTTTTGGACTAACAAATGCTCGTGCAGTTTTCATGGAATTAATGAATAGGGTGTTCAAATAGTATTTGGACTTGTTCGTCATCGTCTTTCTTGATGATATCCTCATTTATTCTCGAAGTGAGGAAGAGCATGCGACTCATCTGAGAGTTGTTCTACAGACTCTCAAAGATGGCCAATTATTTGCTAAGTTCAACAAATGTAAATTCTGGTTATAGTCCGTTGCTTTCCTTAGTCATATGATATCCAACGAAGGGATCTAAGTGGATTCTCAGAAAATTAAGGAAGTACAGTTTTGGCCCAGACCCACCTCTTTAACTGATACTAGGAGTTTCTTGGGTTTGGTCGATTATTACAAGAGATTTATTGAAATATTTTCATCCATAGATTTCCCATTGAGCAAGTTAACTCAGAAGAAGGTCAAGTTTCAGTGGTCAGATGAGTGTGAGAAAAGATTCTCAGAAGTGAAGACTATAGCTCCGGTCTTGACTCTACCAGATAGTTTAGATAGTTATGTGATTTATTGTGATGGATCCAGGGTCGTCCTAGATTGTGTGTTCATGCAGCGAGGTAAGGTCATAGCTTATGCTTCTAGACAACTTAAGGTTCATGAGAAGAACTACATGATTGACTTCATGTATCAGGACACTACTTCAGTTCAAGTGCCAACGATCACGTGTAGTGATATAACCCAACCAAGGGTTGGGATCGTTCCCACAGGGAGTGGTTTCGAGAATTAATAGAAACATAAAATTTAGTTCTAATCAGTCATAGCTATAAACATTATCGAATACAAACATACTAAATCTAAGGGGTGACACAAGTGTCAATTATCAATGGGGGTTTGTATTAGCTAATAAACAAAAATGACAAAAATATAAGGAAACCAGCTAGAAGACATGATTCTTGGGATGTGAAAGGAATATAGAATAAAAGACACTATCGGGTAGATGCTTTTAATAGTACATTGTTGAACATTTGTAACTAGGCTAGACTTGAGTGGGGGTAAATTCTCTCTCGAGCAACTTACCCCGAATCAATTCGGTTTCTCTCGAACACCGAGTTTCCGCATTTAAGCACAGCATCCGCCTTAGACCATTCACTCTCTCGAGCTGAAAGTATGAGAGAGGGCCTAGGATTCACTCTCTCGAGTTGAACCCACGATGACCCAATAACCACCGGCTATCAATTTAGTAGTCTTAGTTTTAAAAGCTCTCTCTCGAGCAAGCCAAAAACACTAAGATGAAATCGTATTTACAACTACAATCTCATTAAGTTCAAACATAACTACTAGACGAAATCACATTTAAACAACGAATATACCAACAATAAGCAACACCCGACATTAGATTTAACTCGTATTCACAAAATCACACCCTAAGAATTGGGGTTTTAGCTAGATATGAAAAAGAGACAGAAATTGATACCAACAAGTGTTTCCATCAAGTGGGTACGATGAATAAAGTCTTTAAACATGTCAAGGATGAAGATTTTTTGAGACCCACTTCCAATTTCTTGGAATTGAAAATCTTCAAATCTTCAAGTTCAATCACAATATCTCCGAAAACTCTAAGAACTAAAATTGAAATATTTTTAGTCTCAAAAATAAATTTCTCTCTAAAGTCTGATACTAAACTAACAATTTAAACAAGTATTGATAGTTTTTGAAAATTTGTGCTGCAAAAGACCATTCAGCGCAGTTAGTCGGGATCGCTGACACACTCGGCGATCCGCCCTTTGGTTTGGTTCATCGCCTTTCTACTTTTACCTTCAGCATTCTCGCATTTTGAGGCATTAGGCGATAGAGTGCTGCTTCACGAAATTGCTCGGCGACATACTGACTGCTCTTTTTCATCGCAGACTTGACCTTATCCTTCAAGGCTCAGCACACTGGAACATTCGATGGGATTTAGGACCTTTCGGTGACTCGCCTAATGGATTAGGCGATCCTCAGGGCGTCCTTTCTCTGTTCTTTTAGCTGCTTTGTTCCTTTTTGCTTAATAGCATTCATGCTTTGTCTCTCAATCTAAATACCTGAAACTTAAGGGCTTACATCAGTTATTGAGACAAAATATGCAGTTGAGGACACTAATTCTATCAAAATATAGCCCTAAATGATTCCAAATTGTGGACTCATCAATGACTCATGACCTCAAGATTGCATCCATAGTATGGCCTTAATGATTTGGAGACACTACTTGTATTCACAGATCATAAGAGCCTCCAGTATGTGTTCACCTAGAAAGAGTTGAATCTTCGTTAGAGGAGATGGATTGAATTCTTCAAATACTATGACATGAATGTACTTTACCATCATGATAAAGCCAATGTAGTGGTTGATTCTCTCAGCAGGCTGTCTATGGGTAGTGTAGCACATGTTGAGGACGAAAGGAAAGAGCTAGCCAAATATGTTCACCAGCTTGCTCGCTTATGAGTCTGCCTTACATACACATCAGATGATGAGGCAATAGTTCAGAATGGATAAGAATCTTCATTGGGAGCGGAGGTTAGGAAAAATAGGATAGTGATCCTAGATTACTTCAGTTGAAAGGTTTAGTTCATCAACAGAAAGTTGACGTTTTCTCCTATGGGGGAGATGTGTACATTGTTACTAAGATCCTTTATGTGTTCCTAATGTGGGTGAGTTGAGGCAAAAAATCCTTACAGAAGCTCATAACTCCAGGTATTCCATTCATCCAGGTACCAGTAAGATGTATTGTAACCTACGAGAAGTCTTTTGGTGGAGCGGCATGAAGAGGGACATAGCAGACTTCGTGGCTAAGTTTCCTAATAAAAAAGAGGTTAAGGAAGAACATCAGAAACCAGGAGGTATGACTCAAGAGATTACCATTCCTAAATGAAAGTGGGAAGTGATAAAGAAGGACTTCATTGCAGGTTTACCTCGCACTCACAGATATCATGACTCCATTTGGGTTATAGTAAACAAATTCACAAAGTCTGCTCACTTCTTGGTTCTCAAGTCTACGGATTCAGCGAAGGACTATGCCAAACTCTACATCAATGAGATAGTCAGGTTGCATGAGATTCCCTTATCTACCTCACAAATAGAGGTCCTCAGTATACCTCTCATTTCTGAAAATCATTTCAGAAAGGTCTTGGTGCCTAGGTAAATCTCAGTACATCATTTCATCCAGAGATGGATGGTCAGGCATGTCATACCATTTAGACCTTAGAGGATATGTTGAGAGCTTTCGTGATTGATTTCAAGGGTAGTTGAGATGATCACCTACTTCTCATAGAGTTTTCCTATAATAATAACTTCCATTCTAGTTGTCAGATGGCCCCTTATGAGGCCCTATATGGGCTTAGATGTAGATCTCTGGTTGGTTTGTTCGAAGTAGGTGAAGCAACCTTGATTGGGCCAGTTTTGGTTCATAAATCTATGGAAAACGTTCAGCTCATCAGGTATAGACTAAAGAAAGGTCAGAGTCTTCAGAAGTCCTATAAAGATGTGAGGAGAAGGGACCTAGAGTTCGAAATCGATGATTGGGTTTTCCTGAAGGTGTCACGTATTAAGGGGGTGATGAGATCTAGCAAGAAAGGGAAGCCCAGTCCTAGATATGGAGGTCCTTACAGTATCCTGAAAAGGGTTGGTAATGTGGCTTATGAGTTAGAGTTGCTAGCGAAACTAGAAGGGGTTCATCCAGTCTTTCACATTTCCTTGTTGAAGAAGTGTGTGGGTGATCCGGCATCGATAGTACCATTAGAGAGTGTGGCTATAAAGGATAGTCTCAATTATGAAGAGGTATCAGTAGACCATCAGGTTCGTAGGTTGAGAAATAAAAAAGTTGCTTCAGTGAAGGTTTTGTGGAGGAGTCAGTTCGTAGATGGAGCTACTTGGGAAGCAAAAGCAGCCATGAAGACAAAGTATCCTTACCTATTTTCTTCTGATTTCGTTTCAGCTTCAGGTAATAGTTCCTCTCCAGTCTCTTAGTTTACTCGTGCGTAAATTCAGTCTTAGTATCTCATACCTTTAGTTGTTCTTGCATTTTAGCATTTTTGCATATTCTTGGAACTCAATTCAGTTAGATATCAATTTCTAGTACCTAGTGGTAGGGATTGAAGCTTCTTCCCTCCATACTCAACTTGTTTAGACTTCATTTGAGGACATATATTTCCCAGGGGGAGATATTGTAACACCTCAGATTCAAGAAAGTTAAACAATGCAGCTTTCCAGAATCTAGTGTCGGAACCAATAGAAACCACCCATGAACCGTAAGTAGAACCACGGACCATCGGTGGCGTCCCGTGGTTCAGACCCAAACTTAGGGGAATTTCAGAATCTAAAGATGACACCTACGGTCGTGAACCACAATCCGATGATTGACTCATAAACCATAAGATGGTTCCGTCATTATTGTCTAGAATTTTATGGTCTCTGATCCCACCCACAGTCAACCAATATGGTCCATTGTTGGACCTACAGACCATAGGTCTGACGGTAGGTGAGGGTCAACAACTAATTAGAGGAAAATTGTTGTTGGGTCAACTTCAAACAGTTATATCTTTTAGCACAAAATTATTTTGGGCATCATGACTGATAAAATGAAAGATAATTAAATCATCTTCCTAACGACATCAAGTTTGCTAAAATTGAAGCTTGGAGTAAAAAGTTACGCTTGTTTTAGTGAAGTACTATCGGGCAGAGCATGAACGACGACTCTTAACGATGGTTGGTAGATCAAACGACGACCCGTCAGTCCTGTAGTAGGTGGCACTTATTTGGTTTAAGTCAGGGTCATTTTGGGCCTTTCCCCTATGTGTTGGGCACTTGAACTACGTCGTTTGATGCCTAAACTACGTTGTTTTACTCAATTTAAGCCTAATAACTTAGTCAGACATACCCAGAACCCTCATTCTCTAAAAATCATCCAAAATTGGAGCAAAAAGAAGAGGGAAAGTTGACCAAACGTCCCAAGAACAAGCAGTAGTGTTCTTCAAAGTTCAGCCCCAAAATCCAAAGGATTTCTCCATAGATTTTGTCATCGGGTATGTGGGATTTCATTAGTGGGTTCCTTTCATCCACTAGGTCCCTATAATTTAATCAGTTCCGTGATTCTCCATATGTTGTTTAGACCTAGGGTTTGTAAAACCTTGGATAT
This sequence comes from Solanum acaule, assembly GCA_036250505.1. Classification (NCBI taxonomy): domain Eukaryota; kingdom Viridiplantae; phylum Streptophyta; class Magnoliopsida; order Solanales; family Solanaceae; genus Solanum; species Solanum acaule. The sequence goes on from JAJOOR010001067.1 coordinate 85,302, forward strand.
TTACTGTTATTTAGGTGTTGTAGTATCCTAAATCGAAATAGCTTGTTTCTTGGAAAGTTTGCTTAATTCCTTAGATGAAACTCATAACACTAGTTGTATATATTCTCTTAGTTCACGAATTATACTTTCTAGGTCAGTTGAATAGATAATCATACTCCAGATTTCTAATGTTACATTATCAGTATATAAATGTTGCATTCTCAGATTGCATGTCATTATTTTGAGCTATTCAGTAATTCGGCATTTCAGTTACATTTGTTATATACATATTCCGTTGGGAGTAGACTTAGCATTGAGTTGGACCTGGGTTCAACATACCCTCATAGTCCCAAAACTACATGCCCCCATAGGAGTATAAGTCCCCTCTGTGGGCATCAGATTTAGTGATCAGGCCAGTCATGCCTTTATACCCCTAGCAAGGAATATTGGCTCCTCTCGATGGGGCGTATACATCGGACTCGTCATTTAGCTCACGTGGTTTATGTCGATTAATAGTAGCTCCCACAGTCAGAATCCTAGTGCGTTTGACCATATTTTCAGTATATACTTCAGTATTAAGTTTAGCATGTCATGTTCAAGATTAACACTTGGTCATTGCATTTAGTTAGCTGTTTAGTTATGTTTCAGTATCTACATTCTTGCTCATTTTATGTCATTCCTCAGTTATGGTTTGTATAGCTTATATATATTTGTTCAACTTAGTATCTCTATCCTGCATGCTCATTACATTCCAACTATTTGACGCATACTCTGCGCTACATCCTTTAATGATGTAGGTTCAGGTACTCAGCATCCAGATCGCGCTTAGATCGATTCTCAGTCCTTCTTCAGTAGGTTTAGTGGTGAGTCCTCATATTCTGAGTACAATAGGCATGCTTTCATTTTAGTCTATATATTCAGTTTTTAGTCTTGTTAGAGTTAGCTGGGGGCATGTCCTAGCAACTCAACTCAGTTAGAAGCTTTTCAAACATAGTAATAGAATCAATTTGACTTGATGAGTTTATCTTTCAGCTACTGTTATACTCTTAGTATGTCTTATATTTCAGACTAGTTGGGTTTTCCCCTCTTTCAGTTATCCATTGTTTTAGCTTCTGCATAGTACATGACCTAATTCAATTATTCTCAGTACGCTTGATATATGCCAGACATAGGGTTAGCTTGGGGTCACTTGTGATCCTAGGTCACGTGTTACGTCAAGGGGGTAGCCTTGGCACGTGACATTAGTAGTCTGAAGATATGGTTCTTGGTACATGAAATACTCAAATTGCACCTCCCTAAAGAAGTATAAGTGGTTGTTGTCAAATAAAGAACCTAACTGATGTTAGGATCGATCCCACAAGGAATATGGTCTAGACTTAGGCTAATTAATAGTTATTTCTACTTTTGTGACGTTTACTTCCGTAAAAGGGGGGGTTTGTAAATAAAGTAATAGTTGATTGATTTGTAGTAACAAGTATACATAATTTACAGTTTGTAATATCAATATGATATGTAAACTAGGACATATGTGATCCCCACAAATTCTTAACGCAGTAATCCTAATAATACTAACTCTTTCCTAGTGTTAACATGCAAGGTTGGTAAGTAAGGTATCTCCTAAGTGATTGGTCGTCAAAGTAGGGAATTTCATCACACAAATTGGTCAGTCTACAGGTGTATGCCTTAGTAACCCTTACCATTAACCCTATATTAGGCTTCACAGTAGGTGGGTCAAGCTATTAGATAGCAGATTATTACGCTAAATCTCCATTTTTAATTCCTTTCTCATTCATTACTTCCTTGGTCGGGCAAGTAGGAATGAGGCGAGTTCTAACTTTGCGCACCATTAAAAAAGCAGTGAAAATGAAAGGATTAACAATACATGCATAAATATTGTTTTAGAATTACTTAATTATTAGTTTTACATTGTTAATTACATTGTTAATTAGTTGTTCATGCTTGAGGTATCACAATTCATACTAGAGTTGATAATATAAATCATGAACTTACAAGTAGAATAAATGAAATTCGGAATCTTGAATTGAAGAACAAACGCAAATCTCATAAACCATATTTTAAGAATTAAATGCTGAAAGTGTTCGCAAATTAATACTTAAAGCCAAAAACAAAGTTTCACAAAAGGTCTAACAACCCAAAAATGAAAATTAAAACAAATATATATAGAAAATAAATCCTAAACAAAGTAGGAAAAGGAAGCTTGAGGAAAGTCAGTTCTGGCAGTTTCTTCCACCAGTGGTCACCTACGACATGTCACGCAAACGACGGCTCGTAGGTTCCATCGTCACTCAGCAGTTGGTCAAATTGTCAATGGATTTAAATGACGGTCATGACCTACGGTCCGTACGTCTAAGCATGGTCCATCTTTTACGATCGTTATTCATGGAGTGGAACACATTTTATCTAAAGTCATTGGCGACACATTATCAATGGTCCGTCATCCGACTCACGGCTCATTAGTAGCCTCTGTGATTCCCGCTTAGTAAATTTTCCCAGAACATCCATCCACACCTTCCACCTACGGCTCGTCTAAGGAATGATGGCTCGTATGTTTGCACGTCTTTTGCTAACTTACATCTATTTCAAGCACTTTCAACACCACTACTCCAAATCCTTTTTCCTGCAACATTAGACCAAAACACCATCAAATCTAATAACAAAATGCCTAAGACTCATGCAAAACTCCAAGTTTAATGCATCAAAAATACCATAAACTCATAGTACATCAGTACATCTTAGATCCATTAAATATAACGTTCTTTTTTCCTTTGTTGAATTTTGAATTTGAAATTTCATGAGTCTCAATCCACCTCGGTGATTACTAGGCCACACTCTTAAATACAACATGAATTATAGTTCCTAGAACACATCATGTGACTTAATTGGTCAAATTTAAAAAAGACATTTTTTTATTCATTATAAATATTTTTTGTCTTTTGCAGGCATATCCTGATGTGACTGATTTTGTGAGGTCTGGACTACATAAATGGGCAGGAGATGCAAGAACTTTTCATAAAGATGGACCTTATATTGAGTTCATTACATCTCCAAATAATCTTGATGGGATTATTAGAGAGACGGTAGTTAGTTGAGTTCAAGGAAAATTAATCTAGGATTTAGCTTATTATTGGCCATAATGCACAACTATTACTTCACCTGCCAACCATGATGTTATGATCTTCAACATTTCCAAATGCATTGGCCATGCTAGTTTCAGAATTGGGTAAATTTTTCAAACATTAATTACATGCATGTGAGGTGACAATCACGAAATTAAAAAATATTGCAAATTTAACCGAAAAATATTTATGAGAGTTATTTATCAAGCACATCATCTACTATTTTTAGAGACTTATACACTAACACAAGTACCGGTGACTAATTCTACTCCTCAAACCAATACATTACATGGAGACAATATTATCATTGTTCCTACGCTCCCCTTTCGATATGAACTTTTAGAAGTCTACAAAGTTCAATTGCTCACTAATTATAGTTTGATTTGCATATAGTTGGGAACTAGTTAAGGAGAATGAGTTGACAAGGAATATGAGAAAGTTCATGGAGATTAGTAGAATTGGTGTATCAAAAGAAGCTCAACTTAGAGCTGCTACAATTCTCGAAGTGATCTATGATATCTGTTTAGATTCTACATTGGATTTTTTTTTTAATATAGTCAGCCTTTTAGGACAGACAGGTGGCATAGGTTAAGCCAAGTTGCTATGGCAAATAACCTTTTTGTCCTCCAGAAATATCCTCTTCATTATTGCCTCTTCACAAAAGACTTTTGTGAATCACACCCAGGTAATCAGAAGTACTATGTAATATTTTTGTTTCTTAGTTTGTTTAAAAAATAACTAAACACATTTATTTGAAAATTCTTCACTTTTTAAATATTCATTTTGGCGGTCATAAAAATGTCATGTTATGTTTAAGATCACATGTTCTTAATTTGAAATTCACAATTTGTTTGTTTTGAAACAACATTTGCATGGCTAATCTACAAAAGAGGTGAAGAGGAGGATTGTGAGAAGCTTCTTAAAGGAAACAAAATTCATACAAGGAGTGGAAGAAAATTTGGAAGTGATTCAAAAAATGTTAGGAAAAGTATGTTCAGTAGAGATAAAGACTTTCACATTTTTCTGAAAAGGCTTATGGCTATTCAAGGACCTACAAATGGAAATTAAGACATGACTAAGCATGGATTAATAGTTAGTCATAGTTAGACTTTATAATGTCATTTAATGAAACTTTGATTTTGGATGTGTTTGAAGCGTAGAGTATTTTCTTGAATTGATAGAACTTAGTTGATTAATGCCAAAAAGAGTTTCCAGAAATTAAATGTATTTGATTAGATATTATATGAATCAAAATTAAAATTCAATTTATTATTATATGGGAGAAAAGGAAAAACAAAAACTATTGGTCTGACAAAATTTTCAAACACTCACCTTATTGGAGGACATTAAATGTGCAATAGAGAATATTATAAAAGCAAGCCTACATTTGTTTAGTGGGCAAGATTAGTATAGCTACATGATAACATGCTATATAACTAATTACATATATATGCATCTTTCATTTTTATCATCATGGGACATATAGAGTTGAAGTGAATGTTCAATTAATTAAAAACTTTTTAACTGGTCAAATTTTAAAGTTATGTAATGATTAACAAGACTTATGCATAGGAAATATAATAACAAAAGAAAAGCTAGTAAATTTCCCCATATCTTAACAATGCACATGGAGATAATATTATAATATCAATTGAAGGGTACTATAGTAGCTTTTTTTTTTAAAATGGTGGCATAAAAGCAAATAAGGAAGGAGATAACAAAATGGAGAATCGAATCCTAATCGATAGGATGAAAGTCAGATAATTAACAAATTGAATTATTAAAATTCTTCGCCATTACTTTTTATTTATAAATAACGACTTTACCATTTATTATGTGACAAAGGAAGTAACTTGTTACCATATTAGAAGAAAGTGTTTGACCCTTAATTGCGATCATAATTAAGAGTGCATGCATATTGAAAATGACATAATTAGACTTCTCTTAGAACAGAAATAAATAATGTGTTCCGAATAGTTTAAATTGCTCTTAATGTTAAGTTTCAGATTCAAATGATTCTTCTTTCACTGTTTCCCCTATTACAGTAAAAGCTTACTAAATTAATATAGGTGAGACCATGAAATATTATTATTTTTTGAGGAATTATTTAATCAATAAATTAATATTTATTAATTTAAAGAGTATTTTGTGAAAACGTCATTTTTTGAATTGAAGTCGTGATAAATGATCCCGGTCACCGCAAAAAAATTGATGTCAATAACTTTTTGGATTATCCATTTGAAAGTAATACATGTTGAGAGGTCCATTACTTAGAAGAAATTGTGGATACCACCAAAAAAAATAATGTTGATGATGAAGTTGAAGATGATACAATACATTTGAAATCAATTACGCATAAGGAAACACTTATCACATCTACAACTTTTTACAATTTTATGGTGCAATTCAAAAAGACAACACTAAAACTTTTTTTTATGTAATATGTAAAGTTAGAGATGAGCTTCAACTAGATTTATAAAATAAAAAATAATAATAGAATCACATTTCAGTAAATTGTCTTAGATATATTTGTACTTTTAAAGAATTATTAATTTATAATATTGTTGGGACGATATATTTATATAGCAGTCTTCTGAAAATATACTATCTTATTATCTTATCAAAATGAGTGATTTTTTTCCATTTGCCCAAGTCCGGACCGAAAAAAAATATTATCTTAGAGAGATTATTAATTTATCAAGTATTAATTTCATGAGGTTTAACTGTATATCCCATCGTTTATTATGGATAAAAATATTCTTCTTGTTAATGAAATTATGAATTTCATTTTTAGTTTTGGAACTACAGGATAATCCACAACTTCTACAATCTCTACAACAACTTTTATCCTTCGAGTGAGTACTCATATAGTAAGCTACAAACCACACAAAGGGTGTAAACTGCATTAAGCAAGTCCCACAAGCTACAAACCTTTATTATTATTATTATTATTGTTATTATTATTATTATTATTATTAATGTTGTTGTTGTTGTTGTTGTTGTTGTTGTTGTTGTTGTTGCTGCTGCTGCTGCTGTTGTTGTTGTCGTTGTTGTTGATGTTGTTGTTGCATGTTGTTGTTTTTGTTGGTGTGTGTGTGTGTTTATGTATAGGAAATAGTTCAGGAAACTCACTTTCCCCATAAACCACATAGCCAATGTGTGATAGGATCGTACCGGCTTCTGGGTGACTCCTCACTCACTCTTCAAAGGCCTATTAGCTGGATCCATGAGTTGAGTTTGTTATATACCCTGGAAAGGTATTGGATAGTTTTGGCAGCATGGGCGAGACGCTATATCATCTCGAAACTCATAGTGATGGTTGTCGGTTAGAGAAACTACCAAGTAAGGAAAAGTATATTTTTATTTATATATTTCAGTTCCTTATTTGCTATTATTGTATCCTTACAATAAGAGCTTAAATGATTTTTCTTCATGATTTATACTATATTTCAGTTGAGTTGACTTCAGACTTTCAGTTCAGTTATTTAATATTCAGCTATAATACATACTCATATATTCAATGTACTGATGTCGTTTGACCTACATCTTTTTATGATGCAGATTCAGGTACTTAGGATCTTCAACAAGAGTTTCGTTGATATCACTTCATCCTCTTGTCAGCTTTTGAGTGAGCTCCCCTTCCTTCTTGAGGACTCCAGTTTTTATGAGTTGTTAGTAGTAGCTTTTTGAGGTATCTTAGGTCTTGTCGCGACACTCATCTTTATACAATAGAGGCTTATAGATAGACAACTTTGGGGAGTCTTTTAGTTTTGGATGTTTTAATTAAAACATATGTTTCCTACTCAGTATATTCAGAGAGTTTTGAGATTTAATAAACTATTAATTAAGCATTTCTTTCAGTTTGATGCGTAGGTATGCTTGAGTTAGTCTTCCGCTTGTAGTCAGTCAGGATGAGGATTCTCTTGGGGAACAACAATGCTTCTAGAGTATCGACCACATCGAGGGTCTAGGCTTGGGTCGTGACAACACTATTCAATTTTTAATATTTAAATAACTTCATTTAATAAGGTTGATTTTGTAAAATTAACTATCATTTTGTGCTTTTTAATCTTTATGTCAAGTCAATAGCAGACAACAATTGTTGGACACATGAAGTATTCAACCTTTGATTGAATGGTCTTATTCTTTTTAATTTTTTCATTCAATGTTCATTACTATATTGAAACCTACTAATTTGTTTTGACGCCTCATAGGGTACATATACATTTAATAACTATTAATCTTTGGTACAGAAATTGCTATGGAGTTTGTAGAAGCAAAAAGGCAAGGAATTTGTATTCAGTTTCTAGAATCTTCGACAAAGCATACACGGTGGACAAGCAGATCATGGTTTCTCATTTATGCAGCGGTGTAATTGGAACTTTTCGCCAAATATTCGGTTGCAATAACACAGGTTCGAAATCATACTTTATGCAATTTCACTCATATTAACAACATATTACTATACTATCTTCGTTCGGTATTATTTTATTGGAATTGAGTTCATGTTCTCATTCAAATTTAAGTAATATTCATATGGTATAGTGCTAATGTCATGCCCCCAGCCTACACCCAAACGTGGCCGACACTCAAGAATTATTTCTGATCCCCAAGCGAACTCTTGGCCTAGCTGACTAATAAGTGAAACACTACTCAAGTGATAATAGGCTTAAAAGATGATTTGTCTCAACATAACTCAACTTGAATGTCTGAAAATACACCTTTGCAATAGTAATAATAATTTGCAAAACAGTCTTTAAAGGAAAGAAAATACTTAGAAACTCTTCAATCTCACTAACTATGAAGCCTTTAATACTAGGATAGAGGTCGGGACAATACCCACAACAACTCAACAATAACGGGAAAATAAATGTGAAATCCTCCAAAAAGCAAGGAGGCTCACCAAAGCTATTTTAAGTGTAAAGTGATCTCAACGAAATGCCTGTTAATGACCCTAAACACCTTTATCTGCATCATAAAAGATGGAGGTCGAATGGCATTAGTACATTTGAATGTATGAGTATGTAATATAGGCAAGGCAAAACAACTGAATGAAAGGACTGCAATAGACATAACATAAACTCAACTGAATGTAACGAATTAAAGGAATGAAATCATTTAACTTTATAATATACTTTCTCATCTCTGAACATTAACATAATAAGTGATATATAGAAATACACCTTAACTCTATTGGGAGATTCTCTAACTGACAAGCATCTCTATGAGCTAAGTGATGATGCATCATCTTGTCCACGCTACCAGAACTGTCATATATCGTTCCGGGATATAGAATCTCTCAACTAAGTGGATAACCTACGCTCTGCCCGAAGGCACTAAGGATTCATCTAAAAAGTATGATCATGTACCCTTGTTGGCAAGACATGGTTTGTGGGGGTTGTGAGTTGGTTGAACTCTCCCCATATCAGTGCTCAATACTACCCTCAATGCTATATACTCTTTCTCAAATGTATAAAAACATTACTCTTGCCTCTTATTTGAGATAATTGCTAAAATATCCTGTTAAAAGAGGTAACAACTCTAAAATGTGTCTGAAACTCATTGTTAATTTAGAATAGAAGGTTTCTCTTTGCTTAATGTAAAAATTCATTCTGGGTTGAGATACTTGGTCAAAAATGGGACTATTTAACAAATAACTACTTTGTACTTAATCTTTCTGAAAACTAGTTTTTAAAATGCCCTTTACTTCCTAAAAACTGAGTTTAAACAATAATATTTTGTTTAAAAGATTCTCAATAAGAATTCAATGAATACTCAAGGATAGGGTTAATTCTGAAAAATAGAAATGAACATTCATCTCAATAATCCCAATACATAATGTATAACAATTCAATTATCAACAACTCAAGAACTTAGAATCCAATATCAACTCATCTCAATAGTACTCAAACCTAAGGATAAAACTCTAGATTACTCTTTTACTGATTTGAAAGTAGATGTAGGGCGTGAGTACGAACTAGTCTGGCAGTATGATAGCCTTACATACCTGGAAGAATGAAGTTCTTTGGTGAAATTGTAGAAACTTGAAGAACGCATGAACCCTAGATTTTCTCCTCTTGGAACCTTGATCTAATGTCTTGAAGTGTTAATGAACGTACAAGAGTTGAATAACACTTTCTAATCCTTTAATTAGGTGTAAGTTTAGACTTAGAGTTCAAAGCTGAAAAGGTTCCTTAAAATGGAGGTTTCACGGACCGTATAAAGCTTCACGGTCTGTGAAACTCTTCACGGGTCTTCTTTCCTGTCGTAAAGCTTCACCTGCCCAATAGTCCTTCACTAAAATTAGCATAACATTTTACCCTGAACTTGAAATGAGGAAAAGTTGGTGGCATTGGAAAGAGAACTCAAAGACCTTTAATTTGATAAGTCATGGGCCACCTAAATCATTTTGTGCTGAGAGATATGATCATTTGATGTTTAGATAAACATAAAAACTGATGGGTCCCTTTCACGGATGACTTCACGGTCCGTGTGAAGCTTCAGGGACTGTCCAACTGATCGTGAACCTTCATAGGTATTAAGTTCCACTTCACGAGAAGGGTGACGGGTTATGAACCTCTTCACAGCCCGTGAACCCCTCTGTGGAAGTTGCTTTGAACCTTACTAAAGTTCGCCCTTCACAACGGTTCATTGTACAGTCCGTGACACCATATAGTGAACATACAACCTTTCGTACACTTGAACCTGTACTCAAATGAAGCCTTTTCTCTTTTCATTCCATGTTCAGATTTTAGAGGTGTTACAGTATCTCCCCCTTGGGAACATTCGTCCTCGAATGAGTCTAAACTAAGCATCAAAGCGGTGGGAAAGCAATCCAACCCAATGCAAAAACATACAAATAGCATAAACTTCAACTTATCAACTTAAAGAGTACTTTACAAAGAGTTAGTACCTTGGTGTGGAATTTAATCAGAGGAAAAGCGGTGAGGGTATCTTTTCTTCATATCCTCCTCGGCTTCCCAAGTAACTTCTTCAACAAATTAGTTTCTCCATAAGACTTTGATTTATGCAACCTCTTTGGTTCTCAACTTGGAAACTTGACAATCAAGGATCTCAACTGGAATCTCCTTATAGGACAATCTGTGGATAACCCAAGCACTTCTTTAGCATAGAAATATGAAACATTAGATGGATTGTTGGTAACTCGGATGGTAGCTCCAACTTATAAGATACATTACCAAGCCTATTGGATATCCTGTAAGGAACAATGTATTGGGGACTAAACTTCCCTTTCTTACCAATCCTCATAACATCCTTCATGGGTGAAACTTTTAAATATACCTAATCATCAACCTCAATCTCCAAATGTCTTCTTCTAACATCAGTATAGGATTTTAGACGACACTGTGCTGTTTTAAACCTCTCCTGAATTGTCTTCACCCTCTCCATGGCTCGATGAACCAAATCTAGTCCTATCAACTCAGCTTTGCCAACCTCAAACCAGCCAATAGAAGATCTACACTTTCACCCATATAGAACCTCATACAGAGCCACGTGAATGCTGGAATGGTAACTCTTATTGTATGTAAGCTCAATAAGTGACAAGTGGTCATCCCAATTACATTTGAAATCCAAACCACAAGCTCTCAAAATTTCCTCTAAGGTCTAATTCTGCGATTTGCTTGATAATCGGTCTGAGGATGAAAAGCGGTACTAAGTTTCACCTTCAAACCCAAACCTTTCTAAAACGACTTCCAAAATTGTTCAGTAAACTGAGCTCCTCTATTTGAAATGATAGACAAGGGTAATCCATGCAGTCAAAATATCTCAGGAATGTACAAATTTTCATACTCTTCTGATGTATTGGTAGTCTTTACTGGTAAGATATGGGCTAATTTGGTCATCTGATCCATAATCTCCCAAATGGAATTATGTTGTATGTGAGATCCTGGTGAACCAATAATTAAATCCATATTAATCATCTCCCACTTCCATTTTGGAAGGGATATATTATGAGAAACACCATATGGCCTTTGATGCTCAGCCTTGACTTGTTGGCAATTTGGGCACTTAGCAAAAATCTCGTCAATGCACCTCTTCATGCCACTCCATCAATAGACTTCCCTCAAATCATGGTATATCTTTGTGGCACTAGGATGAATAGAATATCGAGAACTTTGTGCTTCTTCCATGATTCTCTCTAGGAGTTCATCCACATTTTGAACACACAACTTACTTTGATACCTCAATACACCATCTCCCCATTGTGCAAAGACCATAACATTCTACTTATGTATATTTGCCTTCAACTCAAGTAAAATAGGATCATTGTCATGTTTCTCCTTCAGTTCTAACACTAATGAGTATTCAACCTCATTCATCACGACCACTCCACCTTCATTGGAATCTAACAAACAAACTCCCAAACATGCAAGGCTATGAACTTCCTTAGCCAATTCTTTCTTGCCTTCCTCGACATGAGCAGTACTTTTCATGGACAACCTGCTCAAGGCATCAACAACAACATTAGCCATACTTGAATTGTATAGAATACTCATATCCTAATCTTTATGTAGTTCTAGCCATATTCTTTGTCGAAGATTTAACTCATTTTGACTGAAAACAGACGAGAGACTCTCGTGTTTGGTGAACACATCCATGTGCACCCCCATAGAGATAGTGACACCATATCTTGAGAGAAAAAAACTAGTGCTTCCAACTTGAGATCATGAGTGGGGTAGTTCTTCTCGTGAAATTTAAGCTGCCTAGAGGCATAGGATATAACCTTATTGTTCTTCATTAATAAACCACCAATTCCAACTCTGGATGCATTGTAATAAACCACAAAGCCCTCTGTAGTCTCTGGTAGTGTCAACAGTGGAGCAGTGGTTAATCGAGTTTTCAATTCTTAAAATCATTTCTCACAACACTTAGACAATTGAAACTTAGTTGTTTTTTTAGTCAACTTAGACAACGGGGATGAAATATATGAAAACCCTTCGATGAACCTTCTGTAGTAAACAACCAATCCCAAGAAACTCATTATATAAGTTAGAGACGTGGGTTTAGCCCAATTCTGAACTGTTTCAATCTTCTAAGTGTCAACTTGAATTCCTTCTCTAGACATAATGTGGCCTAAGAATTCCACGAATTCAAAATAGAACTCACACTTAGAAAACTTGGCATATAACTTTCGATCTTTGAGAGTTTGGAGGACTATTGTGCGATAACTAACATGGTCCTCCTCATTAATCGAATATATCAAGTTTTCATCAATAAATACGATACAAACATGTCGAGATACTGCTTAAATACTCTGTTCATAAGATCTATGAATGTTGCAGGAGTGTTAGCCAAACTAAATGACATAACAAGGAACTCATAATGACCATAATGGGTACTGAATGTTGTCTTTGGGATGTCACATTCTCTCACTTTCAATTGATGATAGCTAGATCTCAGGTCTATCTTATAGAGACAAGTGGCCCCTTAAAGTTGGTTGAAAAGGTCATATATTCTCTGAAGGGGATACTTATTCTTTATGGTTACCTTTTTTAGCTTGAGGTAATCGACACACATCCCAAATGAACCATTTTTTCTTTCTTACGAATAAGACCAGAGAACCACAAAGTGAGACACTTGATCAGATGAAACCCTTATCAAAAAGATCTGTAGACTACTTGTTCAAGTCATTTAACTCAGCTTGAGCTATTCTATATGAAAGAATAGAAATGGGTTGAGTATCAGGAAGAATATCTATTCTGAAGTCTATTTCTCTCTCAGGAGGGACTCTAGGAAGATCATTTGGAAAGACCTCTTGAAATGCACTCATAATTGGAACTAATTGAATAGGCGGTGTCTCAACACTAGAGTCATTAACTCAAACTTAGTGATAGATGCATCCATTAGAAACTAACTTTGTTGCCTTAAGGTATGAAATAAACGACCTTTGGGCACTACTGAACTACTTTTCCACTCTAAAACTTGCTCATTTGGAAAGTAAAATTTGACTACTCAAGTTCTACAATAAAATGAGGCATAACAAGCATGAAGCCTGTCGATACCTAAAATAACTTCAAAGTCCACCATATCTAGCTTAACTAAGTCAGCCATGGTGTCCTTGTGGTTGATAGAGATAGTACAATCACGATATACTCTTTCTACTATAATGGACTCACCAACAGGTGTCAAAACCCTAAAGGTCTCAAGAAGTTGTTCATGGGAAATGTCAAACCTCATGGCTAGATAAGGATTCACAAAAGACAAACTTGCACATGTATCAAGTAAGGCATAAATACCAAAAGCCGCATACCGGTGACAACATTTAGTGAGTTATCCTAATCTTAGCGACTAGCTGTAGCATACAGCCAGTTTGTATGTCAGTTTGTTCCTAAAGTAGCTCCTCTCTAGGCATTTCTATCTGTTGGAGCTACTGAAGAACATTGAGCTCTATTGCCCCCATTTCCCTTCCTGTTCATAGAGCATTCTCTCATAAAATGACATGTCGGACCACACTTGAAACAACCATTGGAGCCATCATGATATTCTCATCGATAGGTCCTACCACACTTAGCACAAGATTGGCTTGAAACTTGTCACGCCCCGAGGCTACCCCCTGGACGTAAACACGGGACATAGGATCACGACTGACCGCAAGCTAACCCTGAGCTGTCATATCATAAACAAACTGAACATATCTATAGAAAAAATGAACTAATGTGGAACCTAAATTATGAGATAACTGAATGATAGGGAATACCCAATACTGGTCTGAATATATATAAAATTCTAAGAGTTAAGTAATAGTGAACAATCACTCAAAAACTAATGCTGAATCTAAACTATGTCTGAAAAAGCCTCTAACTAGCTAGAGTTTCTAGGACATGTCCCAGCTAACCCTAGCAAAACTGAAACTGAAATTAAGGACTAGATCTGAAAACATGTCTATTGTCCTCGAAGTATGAGGACTTACCACTGAAGCTGTTGAATGTGGATCGGGAACTGGTCTACGTGTGATCTAAATGCTTAGAACCTTAACCTACATCATGAAAAGATGTGGCACTGAGTATGGGTCAATACTTGGAAGGTACTGCGCATGTAGTATAGGATTAAACCTGAACAAAACATATAAGCTGAACAAAGCATAATTGAGCAATGAAATAATTTGAACATCATGGAAATACTGAGATATACTGAAAAGAACTAAACTGAATGCAATGACCAAGTACATAACATGTTGAGACTTAATAGTGAAGTATAATCTAAAAACCTGGTTGAATGCACTAGAGTATAACTGTGGGAGATACTAGTAACCAACATAACTACCATGTGAGCTAAACGTGGTGTCCAATGCATACACCCCATCGAAGGGCCCAATATACCTTGCCAGGGGTATAAAGGCATGACTAGCATGATAAATAAAATTTATGCCCACTGAGGGGACTTAACCTACGGGGGCACGTAGTTTTGGGACTATGATGGTACGCTGAAACCCTAGTCCACTCAGTCCTAAGCCTACTATTAATTCAATATGTAAATGATACATTATGCCTGAAATACTGAAATACTGAATAACTCAAAATACTGACATGCAAATTTGAGAATGTAACAATTATATACTGATAATGTGACATTCGAAACTGGAGTATGTATATTTGTTTAACTGACCTAGCATGTGTAATTTATGAAGAGAAACTACAAAACTAGGGCTTCCTAGTTTCATGCAAAGAACTAAGCAACGATTCCACAAAAAAATGATAATCTATTAGGGATACTCTAATAGCTAAATCACAACTAATATTTAAGGTTTTAGAAACCCTAAGTCTAAGCAAAATATAGCGAATCAAGAATCAGACTCAATTCTAGGGACCTAGTGGATGAAAGCAATCCACCAGTGAAATCACACTTACCTGGTGATTAATTTCATGGAAAAATCTTTTGATTTTGGGGCTCGAACTTGAAGGAACTTGCAGGTCATTCTTAGGGAAAAAGTAGCACCTCTTTCTCCTCTTTTGTTCTAAGCTTGGTGAATTCTAGAGAATAATGGTTTAGGGTAAAATCTGACTAGAATAATAGGCTAAAAATGACCAAAAAGAAGTAGTTTAGGGATAAAATAATAAGGAAAAGACCCTATTACCTCTAAACTAAAAGTCTACTAGCCCATCGATGGAGCCGACTGATGGGCCGTAGGTCAACTAATGGTCCGTCCTGCCAGTCGTCATTTGGCTATCAGAACTAAAAGTCGACTGGCCCATCGACGGAGGTGACTGACGGGTCGTAAGTCGAATGCCGGTCCGTAGGTGGCCTCTGTTGGTGGCACTTGCACCTTCTGAAAATCTAGAATCTTTCCTTTTTCAAATCTGGGGTGTTACAATATCTCCCCCATGGGAACATTCATCCTCGAATGAAGTCTAAACTAGCTGGGTATGGAGGGAAGGAACTGCAATCCCTAACCCTAAGTACTAGAAATTGATATCTGACTTAACTGAGTTCCAAGAACATGCAAATATGCTGAAAATGCAAGAACAACTATAGGAAAAGGGTACTAAGACTGAATTTACGAATGAGTAAAATGATAGACTAGAGAGGAACTATTATCTCAAGCTGAAACGGAATTGGAAGGAAAGAGATGAGGATACTTGGCCTTCATGGTTTCTTATGCTTACAAGTAGCTTTCTCTACGGACTGAGTCCTCCAAGTTTGTCAAATCTCATTACCCCCTTCATAGGTGATACTTTTAGGAAAATCCAATCACCTATCCCGAACTCTAAGTTCCTTATCCTTACATTTGCATAGAACTTCTGTCTTAAGTATATTTCTAACGAGCTGAACTTTTTTCCATAGCATCATAAGCAGAATCAGGCCCAATCAAGGCTGCTTGACCTACTCATCTACCTTGGGAATACATAAGTTACCATCTCCCTCTTGAGAGAAAACATTTACAATCTATCGATGAACTATACCTTCCAACTGCAACAGTATAGGATCATTATCTATTTATCTTTATCCTCAACTACCAATAGAGATTCTTATCTATTTTGGATTATCACACCCTAACTCCTAAGCGAGCAAGCCGATGAACATCTTTTGCTAATTCATTCCTTGTTTCCTCAACATGTGCCACACTACCCTTTAGAGATCATATTTCTAGCCTTAAGGTAAGAGATATTTCAACATATAGGCACTGAGATACTACCCTTCCATTACAAGACAGTTTTGTTGGAAACTGGAACCAAACCATCCTAGTTCTACTATCGACAAAGGCATAATAGGAATGTAACCAATGCATGCCTAGAATGATATCAAAATCTACCACTTCTAACTCTACAAGATCTGTGGAAGTGGTTTCCTAACATTGACAGGGAAATTTGTGTATACCTGTTTAGCTATAACTGGATCACAGTCACGCCCCGAGCTACCCCTAAGACGCGTACATGGGACCTAGGATCACAAGTGACCCCAAACTAACCCTGTTGCATGACATGAGCATACTAAGAACAATAATAACTTATGCGGAAGCTTAAATATCAAGTAAATGAAAATGATGGGGAACACCCATTCTAAAACTGAATATATCAAATCTCAGAGTTTTAATACAAGAGAAATATCAAACTCAAATACTAAGCTGAATCTAACTATGTCTAAAAATGGCCTCTAACTGACTAGAAGTGTTGGGACATCCCCTAGCTAAATCTAGCAAAACTAAAACTAACAGACTGAAATACTGATGTAAATAACATGACTATTGTCCTAAGAGAATGAGGACTCACCATTGATGATGCTGAGCTAGAGATCGGGAACTGATCTTTGCGTGATCTGGAAGCTGAGAACCTGAACCTACATCATGAGAAGATGTAGCGCAAGGTATGCGAGGTACTGATCATGCATGATAGAGTAAAGCTGAAATAACAAATAACTGAACAAGTAATAAAGCATGGATATAAACTAAACATGATATAGATATTGAATACTAAACTAACTGAATATAAAGACCACTTTTATAACATGTTGATACTTAAAACTGACTGTACTGAAATGTGGTCAATGCAATAGAGTTTGACTGAACTGTGGGAGATACTAATAACCGACATAAAAACACATGTGCTAAATGTGGAGTCCGATGTATTCACCCCATCGAGAGGACCCAATACACCTGGAAAAAGGTGTAGAGGCATGTTGTCGTGACCACTAAAATGATGCCCACAGAGGGGACTTACAACCTACATGGCTCGTAGTTCTGGGACTATATGAGTGATTGACCCTAGTCCCACTCGATATTATGCTACTCCCAATCACATTAAGATTGAATTTCTGTAATATACTGGATAGCTCAAAACTGACTTGAAAACTGAGAATGCACATTAATATACTGATAATGACACATTCAAAGCTGAGGCATGTATATCTGAAATATCTGACCTAGCATGTTTAATTTAAGAACTACATAACTACATAGCTAGGGTTCTGAAATTTATGCTAGAAACCAAGTCATCGCATGATAATCTGATTTGGAACATTTAAATAAATAATTCATGATAATCTGCTAAAGTTCTAGAACCCTAGGTCTAGTTAATAATAGGGAATCGAGAATCTGACTGAATTTTAGGGACCTAATAGGCGAAAGGAACCCATTAGTGAAATCCCACATACCTGGTGACGAATTCCACGGAGAAATCCTTCGATTTTAGGGCTGGAACTGGAGGAAACTTGATGCGTTCTTGAACTAGGGTTCTTGACTTCTTTCTCCTCTTAGCGTTCTAACTTTCAAAGTTTTGATGAATGATTTGCCTTATGTAAGTTCTAGCTATGTTTCTAGGCAAAAACTAACCAAAACCACGTAGTTTAGGGTTAAAACGACATAGATTAGGGGTCCAACAAAATAAGAAAAGACCTAAAGATCCCCGACTTAACTGTTGTTGGAGTGACCGTCGATCGACTGATGGTCTGTGCTGGTCAACCATCGATCAGTACTGGAGGCTGGTTTCTGTGGGGTCTGACCTACGGCCCTGGACCACGAACCATAGTCTGACCTATGGTCCGTAGGTCCCGACATGGGTCAGGACTTAGCCATTTTTTCTCTGGGGTTCTGGGGAGAGGCTACTGGTTTCCTGGGGTCTGATCCACGGACCGTGGCTTGGCCTATGCACCATAGGTCCATTCGTGGGTCGACCCTTAGAGGAAATTCTGGGGGTTTCTGCGGAGAGGGTCGCAGTTGTGAACCACGGACCACCAGCACAGGCAGTAGGTCACCCTACGGTCCATGGGTTGCACTTGCAAATTTTGGAAATCTGCACGAAGGTCTGTTTTTGGATACGGGGTGTTACAGTCACTAGCTGGAGTAGAGACTGAGAAGGTTTCTCAAAGAGTTTCTAGACTGACACCTAAGATTACTTCTGTAAAGAGAATTACAAAGGTAAGAGTAGTCACTGGATCTAACAATGCATAAATATCTGAGGAAAAACTTGAAATGTACCAGTGATCTGAAACGCATAATGTTGAAATACAAATGAGAAATTGGATTATACCTTCCGCATGATAAGAGTTGCAAGAAAGTGAAGTTTTCCAAAAACACTTCGTAACCTCCCCCTCATAGATGTAGTGCACTTCACACCCACGAAAGAAACTCTATTTAGTGCGGCTTTCAGACATCCTAGAAATGTTGAACATAATGCTCTGATACAAAGTTTTTCACGCCCCAAGGCTACCCTGTAGATGTAAACACGGGACCTAGGATCATGAGTGACCACAAGCTAATCCTGAGCTAGCATATCATAAGCAAACTGAACATATCTATAAAAACATGAAATAAAGCGGAAGCTAAATACTGTGATAACTAAATGATGGGGAATACCCAATATTGGTCTCAATATATATAAAATTCTAAGAGTTTAGTGATACAAAACAAACTCAAAAACTAACTATGAATCTAAATTATATCTAAAAAAGCCTCTAAATTACTAGAGTTGCTGGGATATATCCCTAGCTAACCCTAGCAAAACTAAAACTGAAATAAAAGACTAAATCTAAAAACATGTCTATTGTCCTCAAAGTATGAGGACTCACCACTAAAGCTGCTGAATATGGATCAGGAACCGATCTACACGTGATCTGAATGCTGAGAACCTGAACCTACATCATGAAAAGATGTAGCGCAGAGTATGCGTCAGTACTTGGAAGGTACTGAGCATGCAAGATAGGATGAAAGTTGAACAAAACATATAAGCATAACAAAACATAATAGAGCAATGACATAATTTGAACATGATGGAAATATTGAGATATAGTGAAAAGAAATGAACTGAATGCAATGACCAAGTACATAACATGCTGAGACTAAATACTGAAATATAAATTGAAAACATGGTCAAATGCACTAGAGTCTGAATGTGGGAGCTACTAGTAACCGGTATAACCACCACGTGTATAAATTGAAAATATGGTCAAATGCACTAGAGTCTGACTATGGGAGCTACTAGTAACCGGTATAACCACCACGTGAGCTAACCATGGTGTCCGATGTATACACCCCATCAAAGGGCCCGATATACCTTACCTGGGGTATAAAGGCATAACTGGCTTGATCACTAAAACTGATGCCCACAGAGGGGACTTAACCTATGAGGGCACATAGTTCTCAAACTATGATGGTACGCTGAAACCCTAGTCCACTCGGTTCTAAGCCTACTCCCAACTGAATATGTATAAGATACATCATGATTGAAATACTGAAATACTAAATAGCTCAAAATACTGACATGTAAAACTAAGAATGTATTAATTATATACTGATAATGTGACATTCTAAATTGGAGCATGTTTATATGTTTAACTGACCTAGAATGTGTAATTTATGAACTAAGAGAATCTACAAAACTAGGGTTTCGAGTTTCATGCAAAGAACAAAGCAACTATTCCACGAAAACATGATAATATGATTAGGAATACTCTAACAGCTAAATGACAACTAATATGTTAGGTTGTAGAAACTCTAGATCAAAGCAAGATATAGCAAATCAAAAATCTGACAGAATTCTAGAGACCTAGTGGATACCAGGAACCCACCAGTGAAATACCACATACCTGGTGAATATTTTCATGGAGAAATCTTTTGATTTCGGGGTTGAAACTTGAAGGAACTTGTTGGTCGTTCTTGGGGAAAACTGGTGCCTCTTTCTCCTCTTTTGTTCTAAGCTTGGTCAATTCTAGAGAATAATTGTTTAGGGTCAAATATGACTAGAATAATAGGATAAAACTGACCAAAACGAAGTAGTCTAGGGATAAAATAATAAGGAAAAGACTCTATTACCCCTAAACTAAAAGTTGACTGGCCTATCGATAGAGCTAACTAACAGGTCGTAAGTCGACTAACGGTCCATCCTGTCAGTCGTCACTTGGTTGTCAGAAATAAAAGTCGACTACCCCATCGATGGAGCTGACTGATGGATCATAAGTTGACTGACGGTCTGTAAGTGAACTTCGTCGGTGGCACCTACAACTTATGAAAATCGGGAATTTTTCCTTTTTTGAATCTGGGGTGTTAGAAAACCCCTATGCCACACTACCTTGAGACTTACTTCCCAAAGATCTAAAATTCTGAGAGCTCTGATTCCTCCGATCATTTATGTTTCTTGGTGCAAGTGCACTAGCTGAAGATGTAGCAGGTCTAGATGACCTCTGCTGAAAAGATGAATGATGCCCATTATTGGTCTTTTGCTAGCCAGTCTCATTACTTGTTGTCTTAGCCTTCTTGTTGAGAAAATCCTCTCAATCCTTTAACTTATCCTTCTCAACTGGGTGCACATGAAACATGAGGCTAGCTATGTCCATTTCCCCTATAAACATAATTGCCTTACCTTCCTTGTTGGATAGGAGGGATAGCCTGGACACGAGCAAACTCATTATGCTCCTCATATGCGCCACCATCTTCGGTGCATAGCGGGATAGCTGAGTAAACTTGACACTGTACTCCTGCACACTCATTGCTTCCTGTTTTAGATTTAGGAACTCTTTCACTTTGACTTCCCTTAGATCACGAGGAAAGAAGCACCCCAAGAAGGCATCCTAAAACACAACCCAATTCATAGTGGTGCCCCCTCTGCCATATTCTTCTTCCACTGATCAGACCATATCCTAGCAACACCTTTGAGTTGATATGAGGCTAACTCCACATACTCTGTATCAGCAACACTCATGACCTCAAACACTTTTTGAAGCTCTTCCACGAAGTTCTCTGGATCCTCAGTGACCTTTGACCCAATTAGCTCCGGGGGATTCATTCCCAAGAACTCATAAATTCTAGATGTATAGATTACATCCTGATGGCTCGCTGCTGCTTGACAAACCTGGTTGTCCACAACCTGAGTTAGCATGTGAATAGTATTCCTAAACTCATCATTGGTGACATCTCCTCAAGGGGGTTGCCCTTCTAGTGCATTGGAGCTTCTTTACATTGAAGATTAGTATTTCTCCTTATTAGACATCCTTGAACAGCTCTTCGTGGAGGCATGATCTTAAAACACACGTAAGCACGAATTAGAGGAAACTTTGATATAGTTGAATTCTATTGCAAGGACATGAGTAAGAAGAAAGTGAAATCTTCCTAAATGTCGTAGGCTCCTAATTATATATGTGGCACACTTTACACCGATAAGAAGGACTTTATAGACACGACTTCATACACACCCTAAGACTCTTGAACTCTATGCTCTGATACCAAGTTTGTCATTTCCCGAGCCTACACCTTAGACGTGGTCTGCACACGAGAATCATTTCTGATCCCCAAGCGAACACTTGGCCTGGCTGACTACTTAGCGAAAGACTACTCAAGCGATAATAGGCTTAAAAGATGATTTATCTCAACATAACTCAACTGAATGTCTGAAAATATGCATTTGCAATAGTACTAATAATTTGCAAAACATTCTTTAAAGGAAAGAAAGTGTTGAGAAACTCCTCAAATCTAACTATCTATGAAGCCTCTAATATTAGGATAGATGTCGGGACAAGACCCATAAAAACTCAACAATAAAAGGAAAATAAATATGAAATCTTCCGAAAACCAAGGAGGCTCACTAAAGCTATCTGAAGCGCAAAGTGATCTCAACGGAACACTTGTTGATGATCCTAAATACTTGTATCTGCATCATAAAAGATGGAGGTCGAATGATATCTTACATTTGAATG
The DNA here is from genome assembly GCA_036250505.1 of Solanum acaule. Lineage (NCBI taxonomy): Eukaryota > Viridiplantae > Streptophyta > Magnoliopsida > Solanales > Solanaceae > Solanum > Solanum acaule. The sequence goes on from JAJOOR010001067.1 coordinate 107,561, forward strand.
TAAGAGTATGCAATATAGTCGAGGTGAAATAACTGAATTTACGGACTGCAATAGGTATACAATAAACTCAACTGAATGTAAATAATTAAAAGAACGAAACCATTTAACTTTAAAAAATACATTCTCATCTATGAACTTTAACATTATAAGTTGTATATAAAAATACACCTTAACTCTATTTGGAAATTATCTAACCAACAACCATCACTATGAGCTAAGTGATGATACAATGTCTTTTCCACGCTGCCAGAACTCTCATATATCATGCCTGGATACAGAACCTCTCAACTAGTTCGATCTACTAAGCTTTTCCTGAAGGCTCTAAGGATTCAACTAAAAAGTATGATCTTGTACCCATGTTAGCAAGACATGGTTTATGGGGGTTGTGACTTGTTTGAACTCTCCCCCATATCAGTGCTCAATAATACTCCCAATAATATATACTCTTGCTCAAATGTATATAAACATTACTCTTTCTCATGTTTAAGATAATTTCTCAAACTATCCTCTTAAAAGAGATAACTTCTCTGAAATGTCTCTGAAGCTCATTTTTCATTTAGAAAAAAGGTTTCTTTTTTCTTAATGTAAGTACATGTTCTGGGTAGAGATAATTACTCGGAAAGGGGCCTATTTAAGAGGTAACTGCTATGTACTTAATCTTTCTGAAAACTCTTTTAACTTTTTTTTAAAAAGAAAGTCTACTCTTTTTCTTCATGTAAAAATTGGGAAATACTTAGTTCCCTTATACTCTTTCACAAAATGCCTTTTACTTCCTCAAAATTGAGTTTAAACAATAATGTTTTGTTTAAAAGATTCTCAATAAGAATTCAATGAATCCTGAATGATATGGTTCATGCTGAAAAATAGAGTTGAACAATCAACTCAATAATTACAATACACAATGTATAACAATTCAATGATTAGAAACATGAATCCAATAATCAACAACTCAAGAACTCAGAACTGAATATCAACTTTTCTCAAGAATACTCAAATCTATGGATAGAACCCTAGATTAATCCTTTATTGATTTGAAAGTAGATGTAGGGCGTGAGGATGAACTAGTCCAACAATATGATATCCTTACATACCTAGAAGAAAAAAGTTCCTTTGCGAAACCGAAGAAACTTGAAGAATGCTTGAACAATAGCTTTTCTCCTCTTAGAACCTTGTTCTAATGTCTTGAAGTGTTAGTGAACGTATAAGAGTTGACTAACACTTTTTAAGCCCTTAATTAGGTTTAAAACATCGTGTTTTAGGCTTAGATTGGGGGTTAAAACGATTTAGTTTAAGTACCAAATGCATAGGGGAAAGATCAAAATGACCCTAGCTTTTAAAACTGAAAAGCTGCCTTAAAATGGAGGTTTCACGGACCGTTTAAAGCTTCACGGTCCATGAATCTCTGCACGGATCGTCTAGCCGGTTATCAACCTTCACTACAATGGGCATAACATATTACTCCAAACTTGAATTGAGGCAAACTTTGTGGCGTTGGAAAGAGGACTCAAAGACCTTTAATTTGATGGGTCATGGACCACCTACTACATTTTGTTCTAATAGATATGATTCTTCACAGTAGAGTAAAACTTAAAAACTGATGGGTCCCTTTCACAGATGACTTCATGGTCAGTGTGAAGTTTCACGGACCGTCCAAGTGTCTGTGAACCTTCATGGGAATTGGGTTCAACTTCACGGACAGGGTGACGGGTTCGTTGCCCTCTTACGGCCCATGAACCCCTCAATGGAACTTGCCTTGAACCATACAAACGTTTACCCTTCACCACAGTTTGTTTTACAGTCCGTGACACCCTATACAGACCGTAACCTTCCGCACACCTTAACTTGTACTTAAATGAAGCCTTTTCTCTTTCCATTCAAAGTTCAATTTTCTAAGGTATTACACCTAATTTGTATGATGATCTCTTCCAAAATCTTAGTCTGTTAATTATGTGTGTAATGTATAGGATTATATGTATTGAATTTTGTATGATTTGATTTAATTAGTTGATATTTGATGAATTTCTATCATAGTATGCTTGGTATGAGCTCACTGATCACAAAAATACATTAATGAAACAAGAACAAAGTTGGATGTTGACCTTGATCTTTCTTCTGACTCAATAGAGACCTTGACTAGAGCTTTTTGAATAGGGAAAGCGTAGGGCTCTTTTTGGGTTGTACTAAAGGATATTTGAAGGGTATGTTGAAAACTTAGGACTTTTGAAAAAGGTAGCTTTTGAAAAGTTTTAGTGCTTAATCATTTTTTGTGGTTTGGCTCTTCTGTTAGGAGAGGATCAAGTTCTTATTGTATGTCAAATATAAAAAGGGCACAATTTGATTTCTTAACCAAATTCATCAAGTATGTTCCATGTTTGTCCATGAGTAACATGGGCCTTGCAACATGTAGAATGTTGTTTTACCCAACACCAAATCATGCAAACCACCCTATATATTTTAGGATTTTTCACTGTCAAAATCACTCCTCTAGCAGCTAGCCACATGAAGCAACACACCTTCCTCGACACCTTAGGAATATAGACCGAAGTATGTGGAAAACTAACCTTTGTCCTAACCATTAGCTTCTAGATTCTCATAAAAGTACTTAGCTAAAGTCTAAGAACGAGTTGTTATTCCTGAGATCCCAACTCAAGGGATCACATTTGTCAATTGTCTCCCATGCTATTGGAGTAAATTTGGAATCTTTGAAACTCGATCACCTTTCAATCCTGGAATCACCTCCTAAACTTCATATCCCAAAACATTCCATCTCTTTGTGTCCCCTAATTGCTAAATGGGTGATTCCCTCTGGCAAGATACTCTATACAATGCAAAAAAATCATCCTTTAGCACCATTCCTCCACACCAATTTTTCACACAGAATCTAACTCTACTCCCATCCCTAGACTTAAAAAACAATGTTATTAAAGAATGCATCCCGCCCTTTAATTATATTCTTCAACACACCACACCCAAAAGACATTGTGATCCCATTTGTTCTCCATCCCCCTTCGATTACAGCATATTTATCCATAATCACCCCATCCATAAAGATTCTTCCTCTACCATAAATCTCTACAATTATTTACCCAAATTAATTTTTTAAAACCTTAAATTCTTGGCCCCTATCCCTCCTTTCTTCTTAGAAGATGTCATAGTCTACCAACGTACTAAGTTTTTCTCGTTTGTCCTATCCACTACATCCGAAAGGAAATTTCTTTGCAATATTTCTAGTTTACCAATAACAGTGATAGGTGCCTTAAACAATGACATACATAAGTAAGGATACTCGATAATGTGCTTTTAATAAGCACTTGCCTTATTTGGATTAGTACCTTTTTTGTCAACTTGCTAACCTCTTCTTTACCCTCAAAATAATCGGGTTCCAACACCAAGATCCTTGTTCGAATCACCTAAGGTAAACCAAGGTAGGTAGAAGGGAGAACCCTATCCTACATTAAAACATATGGGAAAGCATGGAAATATTACTCACTACACCAATGAGTATGATTTTACATTTTCTGTGGTTAATTATATGCCCTAACACCACCTAGAACCAAGTCAAGACTTACCCAAGGAAGTCTAATTAGATCTCATTTGCATCAAAGAACACAAAAGCATTATCTCCAAACAAGAGAGGAGAAACCACTATGGTACCCCCCCCCCCCCACTTCTCTAATTGCAACTTTGAACACGTTGATATCCTCTTAAAAGTGCTTTGTCCATAATTTAGTTCAAGAGGATCCTTTTACAAAGAGTTGGGGAAATCATAAGAGTATTTTGGAAAATTCTCATTCTCTCAATGACATAAGAAAATGTCTGCAACACATATACTCCAACAATAGGAATGTTCTATAAAGTAATTTGATTGAAAAAACAAAAGCATATAACGACTTTGAAGAACCCAAACTAGCAACATATTCAGTAGTCATTCAAGCGAAAACTAATCAGCTGACATCTCTAGGTAAAATCATTAAATTGAAACAGAAAGAACCTGGAAGCCGGATGGAGAGTAATTGTTGCTCTATAGCTGATGAGAGAAAAACTGATGTGTGTTTTAAGAACCAAAGATCACCCCTCACAAGAAAAGTTACAAAAAAAGAAAAAAAAATCAATACATGACATAAAACATCTCAAAATAAGGAAAGAAAGTTATGAAGCTATTGGATAATATAACTAAAGCATAACTGTTATGGAATGTAACATAACATGCCTAATTATATCTTTCACGTCTATGAGAATTTCTGGGAGGGGAGAAAAATAAGTTGTTTAACCATATTTGCTCAAAGAGGTGAAAAGAATACAACACTCATGAGATGTGTATGTCTCCTTTGTAATTTAAGGGTTAAATAATAACCTTCATGATATAAATTAACCAAATCATGCTAGCCAGAACATGCTGAAAAATGTAAGTTAGGAAATGTGTTAAGACATCCAATCTTCTTCATCCAAATAGAAAATTATTAAAAATGTATTTGATACTCGAAAATAACTCTAATATTAACTTTCAAATTTGAGATCAGAAATTAATACTTCTGAAAGTTTATATATTCCCTTGGGTGTCAAATTCAACAAGCTGGCAAGTCAAAAAATGGAAGTCTCCATAAAATTTATCGCGTCCCAACAATGCAAATAGAAAATTTTAAATATTTCACCTGTACTTCAATGGTTGAGATAATCATTAAAGAATCATAAACACGTTTTCACATTTTAAAATAGTTATCTTCTTCTGATACCCCTCAACCTAACATAAGAAAATAAAGAGAAGATACATGTTTCTACTACAAAAAGCCCATTAGAAACTACTTCATGGCTGAGAAGCCTCTTCTACAAGTACTTTTATTTTATCAATAATAGATATCTTCATATGATGATGACTAATTCTAAATAAAATTATATGTTTCTCCATGAAGAAGATCAAATTCTTTCATCTTTACCACCACATGTGTTCGATTTAACTTACTACAATATACATTATTCCATGCTTCTAAAAACTTGATTCAACATGCAAGTAAATTATTAGGCAACATGTCTGCATCCTTGCCTCTGAAATGGTCATGTTAACCTTATTCAGGCTTGCCTTCATACTAAAGTCTTCATTTATTTACTTAATAGTATGGGCATATATGTCTTCTAATAATCCCCCTTGAAAAGAAAAGAAATAAAAATAAATTTCACTAAAATTAATCATTAACACGACTCAATTCCAATAGAACACCGAACCAAAAACAAAATAAGTTTCACTGCATTGACAACGATAAAATAAATTACAAATCAATTCATTTCTTCTTATCTATGTTTGTTGGATCAATTTATGTTGATTAATTAATGATTTCTTTTTTTAAGTAAAGAGAAAACGATTCAAGCAAACATAGATGAGATGAAATGAAAGGGTGTGTGTGGATGTGACTTAAGTACCGAATCATTTTCTTGAAGTAATCGGAGATGGCTGTTTTCCGGAAAGGTCCCATGGCGCTAATGCATTCAGCAACAATGATTAGCTATTTTTTCATCATGTGTGCTTTGCTAAAGATTCTATAGATTGATTGTTGTTCACCGCCTATGATTATTTAATTAGATATTATACAAGTTCAAGGATAGGGTTGAAACTGAAAATGTATGTGTGAACATCAAAATAATGTTGGATTTACGATGGGCCTCTATAAGACTAGCCCAATCCATGTTCGTCATACCCAAAGGTCCGTTAGAGATTGTTGGAGGCTACTCCACCCTAAACTCTCTTTTTATTGTGTAGGCTAGGATTCAGGGTAGATTAGCCTCCAACAACCTCTAACCCACCTCTGGGTTTGAAGAACATGGATTGAGCTAGTCTTGTAGAGGCGCATCTTAAATTCAACAAAATTTTGATGTCTACACATACATTTTTAGTTTAAACCCTATCCCTGAACATGTATACCATCGAATAAATAAAATCTATAATCTTTAGCAAAATACACATTATGAAAAATCAGCTAATCGTTGTCGTTGAAGGCACTAGTGGCATGAGACTTTTCTGGAAAACAATAATTTCTGATTACCTCAAGAAAATAATTCGGTACTCAGTCACATCCACATGCACCCCCTCATTTCATTTGATCTATTTTTGTTTGATCTCTTTCTCTTAACTAATTAATTAATTATTTTGCACTTGAATAAATCATTAATTATTCAATAGATAACCATCCAAGCAAACATAAATCCAATGAAATGGTTAAATTTGTCATTTATTTTATCGCTATAAATTCAATGAAGATTATTTCCTTTTTTGCTTGGGGTTCTATCAATTGAGTCGTGTTGATCATTAAATATAGTGAATTTTGTTTTTACAAATCTCCTTTTCAAGAGCGATGATTAAATATAGTGAAATTTGTATTTACAAATTATTAGATGGCATATTTTTCCCCCAACTTTTAAGTAATTAAATGAAACCTTAGGTATCAAGGAAAGCCCAGATAAGGTTAATCTGACCATTTCAAAGACAAGAATGCTGACTTGTTGGCTAATATTTTACTTGCATGTTGAATCAAGTTTTGAGAAGAATGAAATCATGTAGATTGTAGTGAGTCAAATTGCACGCATGTAGTGGAAAATATGGCAAAGTTTGATCTTGTCCATGAGGAAACATATAATTTCAGTTAGCATTAGACATAATCATATGAAGATATCTATAAATTGATGAAATAAAATGTTCTTGTAGAAGAGGCTACCTATCCATGAAGTAGTTTCTGATGGGCTTTTTGTAGTAGAAACTTTTATTTTATCTTTATTTTCATTTTTTTGGTTGAAGGGTGTTAGAAGAATATAATTATGTTAAAATGTAAAAATGTGTTTACGATTCTTTAATGGTTGTCTCAACTATTGATGTATAGGTCAAATGTTTTATAATGTTATATTTGCATTTGTTGGGACATGATACATTTATGGAGAATTTCATTTTTTTACTTGCCAGCTTGCAAAATTTAACACCCCAGGGAAATATATAAACTTTGAGAAGCATAATTTTTTTATCTAAATCTGAAAGTTAAGATTAGAGCTATTTTGGAGTGTCAAATATATTTCCAAAATTTGTCTAGTTAGATGAAGAAGATTTAATGTCTTAACATGTTTCCTAGTTTAGATTGGAATTTTTGACATGTTCTGGCTAGCATGATTTGATTAATTTATCGTGAAGACTGTTTGCTATTTAACCCTTGATTACAAGGCTGACATACACATCTCATGAGCGATGTATTCTTCTCCCCTCTTTGAGAAATTATGGTGAAGAGATAAGTTATTCTTCTCCCCTCCTTGAAATTCTTGTACACTTGGAAGATATAATTAGGCATGTTATGTTTCCTTCTATAACCGTTATACATTAGTTATAATATCCAATAGATTTATAACTTTCTTTCCTGGTTTTGAGATATTTTATGTCCCGTTTTCTTATTCTTTTTGTTCTCTTTTATTTTGCAACTATTCTTGTAAGTGGTGATCTTAAGTTCTTAACATTCTGTTTGGATCATTGTTACCCATTGTTTCATAATGTACTGTATTGTACTCTATCGTATTGTATTGTATGGTAGATACAATGTTTGGCTAGACTGTATTGTTTGTTGTTGTTTAATAACAGTTTTATATTGTTTGGTTTGACTGTATCGTATTGTATTGTAATTTATAAATTTACTAAAATATCTTTAATTATTCTAGGGTAGGAGGTTTGACTAGAATTAAATAATATAAGGTAAAGGGTAAAACATTATTATGAAATATTATGTAAAGATATAATTGGAAAAAGAAATTAAGTAACAATGGAAACACACCAAATTGATTGTTCCATAAAATGGGGCTTTTCATTGTTACGTAACAACGGAATTTAACAATACAATACAATACACTTTAAGTAACAATCAAAACAAACATTGTAGGTATAGTAACGATACAATACAATACAATGGGTAACAATGATCCAAACAGAGTGTAAAACTCACATCAGTTTTACTCTCTTTAGCTACAGAGCAAAAACTACTGCCCATCGGGGTTATTTCTATTTCACTTTAGTGATTTTACCTAGAGGAGTCAACTGATCAGCTTTCACTTGATTGACTACTAAATATGTTGCTGGTAAGCCGTTGTTTGCTTTTGGTTTTCAATAAAACCTATTTATAAAACATTCTTATTGCTAGTGTATAGGTGTTGTAGAAATTTTCATAGGCTTATCCCATTGAGAAAATGAGATTTTTATAAAATACCCTTATGATGATTGTACACTAAATTGAGTATTCCATGACTTCGATAATCCTTGTGCTTCCTAATTGTTCCAAAATTTGCTTCTCTTAGGTCTATTCATATTTAAATTATTTTCCCCAAATAGTATGGTTGTTTTAGTTTCTTAATTACCTTATGCTATAACTTAAGAAAGAAAGCCACGAGTGTTGTCATCCACTCAACCACCAACCCAAAACAAAACTTCAGTTTCTGAGTGTTAAATATTGTATTGTTGAGATATCCTTTCTGTTTTCTTTAAATCATAATTTGATGTTGTGAAACTATATCTTGTTTGATTTATAAACTTTTATAAATTTTTCAGGTTCTTCACTAAAGCTGATTCAATAGAACAAGTTTGTAAATTCATATCTTTCACCGTGTAAACCTTTTTTTCATCTTTAGTATTCCATGACGGTGATTGGAATGTCCAAGTATCGTATACTTGAATAGGGAGAGATGATATTCCATTACAGCATGAGTTGAATTGCAATAGTACAAATAAATATTTAACACTTGGAAGCTGAAGTTTTTTTTCGGGTTGGTCACTAGGTGGATGGCAACACTCTTGGCTTTCTTTCTTACGTTATAGAAGCAGGATATTAAGGAACTAAAACAACCATACTATTGGGGGAAAACAATTTTAAAATGAAAAGGTCTAGGAAAGCAAATCTTTGAACAATTAGGAAGCACCACGATTGTTGATGTCGCAAAATTGTCAATTTAGTGTACAATCATCATAAGAGTATTTTCGAAAAAACTCATTCTCTCAATGGGATAATCCTATGAAATTGTCTACAACACCTATACTCCAGCAATAAGAATGTTCTAGAAATTAGTCTGATTCAAAACAAAAGCAAACAACGGCATTGAAGAACCCGAAACCAACATCATATTCAATAGTCAATCAAGTGAAAGCTAATCAGTTGATTCCTCTAGGTAAAATAAATATAGTGAAATAGAAAGAACCCTAATGGACAATAATTGTTTGTTCTATTGCTGATGAGAGTAAAACAAATGTGAGTTTTAAGAACTTTAGGTCACCCTGTACAAGAATAATTGCAAAAAAAAAAAAAAGAGAACGAAAAAAATAACCGAACAACACATAAATCATCTCAAAACAAGGAAAGAAAGTTATAAAGCTACTGGATACTATAAGTAAAGTATAACGGTTATAGAAGGTAACATAACATGCCGAATTATATCTTTCAAGTTTACAAGAATTTCAAGAAGGAGAGAAGAACAAGTTATATATTCACCATAATTTCTCAGAGAGGGGAGAAGAATATATCGCTCATGAGATGTGTATGTCAACCTTTTAATCAAGGGTTAAATAGAAAACAATCATCACGATAAATTAACTAAATCATGCTAGCCAGAACATATGAAAAATTCCAATCTAAGCTAGGAAACGTGTTAAGACATTCAATTTTCTTCATCTAAATAAAGATATTTTGGAAATGTATTTGATACTCCAAAATATCTCTAATCTTACATTTCGGATTAAAGATCAGAAATTAATACTTCTCAAAGTTTATATATTTTCTTGTGGTGTTAAATTCAGCAAGCTGGCAAGTCAAAAAATAGAAGTCTCCATAAATTTATCGTGTCCCAACAAATGAAAATAAAACATTGTAAACCATTTCACCTATACATCAGTAGTTGAGATAACCATTAAAGAATCATAAACATGTTCTAAGATTTTAATATAGTTATCTTCTTCTGACACCCTTCAACCCAACAAAGGAAAATAAAAACAAAATGCAAGTTTTTACTACAAAAAGCCCATCAAATACTACTTCATGGTTGGGTAGCCTTTTCTACAAGCACATTTTATTTCATTAGTTTATAGATATCTTCATATGATGTTGATAAATGCTAACTAAAATTATATGTTTCCCCATGGAGAAGATCAGACTTTGCCATCTTCGACACTACATGTGTGCAATTTGACTCACTATAATCTACATGATTTCATGCTTCTCAAACCATGATTCACCATGCAAGTAAAATGTTAGTCAAGAAGTCAACATCCTTGCATCTAAGATGGTCAGATTAACCTAATTCAAGTTGCCTTGATACCCAAGGCTTCATTTATTTGCTTAAAAGTAAGGGGCAAATATGCCATGTAATAATTACCCCTGAAAAGGAGAGCAATAAAAATCAATTTCACTAATATTAATCAACGACACGACTCAATTTCGATAGAACACGAAGCCAAAAAGGAAATAATCTCCAGTGCATTGATAGCGATAAAGTAAATGACAAATCAAATCATTTCATCCGATCTATGTTTGCTTGGATGGTTTTTTATTGACTAATTAATGAATTTTTTAAGTTTGAAAATAATTAATTAATTAGTTAAGAGAAAATAATTCAAGCAATATAGATCAGATGAAATGAGGGGGTGTATGTGGATGTGATTGAGTACTGAATCATTTTCTCGAGGTAATCGACATTTTTGTTTTCCAGAAAGGTCTCATGGCACTAGTGCCTTCAATGACAATGATTAGTTGTTTATTCATAATGTGTACTTTGCTAAATATACTACAGATTGATGGTTGTTCACCGCCTATGATTTTATTTATTAAATAGTATACAAGTTCAGGGATAGGGTTTAAACATAATTTTTTTGTGTAGACATTAATATTTTGTTGGATTTAAGATTGACCCCTACAAGACTAGTTGAATCGATGTTCTTCAAACCCACATGTCTATTAGAGGTTGTTAGAGGATACTCCACCCTGAACCCTAGCCCATACCTATAAAAAGAGGGTATAGGGTTGAGTAGCCTCCAACAACCTCTAACAGACCTCTGGGTTTAAAGAACATGGATTGGGCTAGTCTTGTAAAGGCCCATCATAAATCAAACAAACTATTGATGTTTCCAGATACATTATTAGTTTCAACCCTATCCCTCCACTTGCATACTATTTAATAAAAGAATCATAGGCGGCGAACAACAATAAATCTATAGAATCTTTATTAAAGCACACACGTTCAAAAAATAGCTAATCGTTGTCGTTAAAGGCATTGTGCCATGGGACCTTTCTTGAAAACAACAATTTCTGATTACCTCAAGAAAATGATTTGGTACTCAAGTCACATTCACATACACCCCTTCATTTAATTTCATCTATGTTTTCTTGAATCGTTTTTTCTTTACTACAAAAAATCATTAATCACTCAAGAGAAAACAATCCAAAAAAAATAGATAAGATGAAATGAATTGATTAATAATTTAATTTATCATTGTCAATGCAGTGAAACTTATTGTCTTTTTGAAATGGTGTTCCAGTGAAACTTATTTTCTTTTTGGTTTATTGTTCTATTGGAATTGAGTCGTGTTGACGATTAATTTTAGTAAGATTTATTTTATTGCTTTCCTTTCCAAGGGTGATTATTAGATAGCACATCTTCCCCCTACTTTTAAGTAAATAAATGAAGCCTTGGTTATTAAGGCAAGCCCGGTAAGGTTAACCTGACCATTTCGGAGGCAAGAATGTTAGCATGTTGCCCAATATTTTTCTTGCATGTTAAATCAAGTTTTGAGAATCATGGAACCATGTAGATTGTAGTTAATTAAATTGCACACATGTAGCGGTAAAGACAGCAGAATCTGATCTTCTCCATTGATAAACATATAATTTTAGTAAGAATTAGTCATCATCACATGAAGATATCTATAATTGATGAAAGAAAAGTGCTTGTAGAAGAGTCTTCCAAGACATGAAGTAGTTTCTGATAGGCTTTTTGGACTAGAAACCTATATCTTCTCTTTATTTTCCTTTTTGGGTTAACGGGTATCAGAAGAGGATACCTATTTTAAAATGCAAAAACATGTTTATGATTCTTTAATGATGATCTCAACTATTGATCTATAGGTGAAATGCTTTATAATGTTCTATTTGCATTTGTTGGGACGCGATAAATTTTATGGAGACTTCCATTTTTTAACTTGCCAGCTCGCTGAATTTAACACCCAAGAGAATATGTAAAGTTTGAGAAGTATTAATTTCTAATCTTATATTTGAAATTTAATATTAGAGCTATTTTTTAGTATCAAATACATTTACAAAATTTGTCTATTTGGATGAAGAAGATTGGATGTCTTATCACATTTTCTAGTTTACATTGGAATTGTCAACGTGTTCTAGCTAGAATGATTTGGTTAATTTATCATAAAGGTTGTTATATAACCCTTGATTACAAGGTTGACATACACATCTCAGGAGCGATGTATTCTTTTTCCCTTTTTGAGCAAATATGGTGAACATAAAACTTATTCTTCTTAACTCCCTGAAATTCTCGTAGACCTGAAAGATGCAATTAGGCATATTATGTTACATTCCATAACAATTATACTTTAATTATATTATACAATAGCTTCATAACTTTATTTCTTTGTTTTGAGATGTTTTATGTCATGTTTTGGTTTTTTTCATTCTCTTTTTTTCTTTTATTGCAACTGTTCTTGTGAGGGGTGATCTTCGGTTCTTAAAACTCACATAAATTTTTCTCTCATCAGCTAAAGAGCAAACAATTAATGTCCATCCGGCTCCAGTGTTCTTTATGTTTCACTTTAGTGATTTTACGTAGAGAAGTCAATTGATTAGCTTTCTCTTGAATGACTACTTAATATTTTGTTGGTTTGGCATTCTTCAAAGCCATTTTTAAATTTTTTTTAATAAATCTAATTTCTAGAACATTTCTATTATTGGAGTATATGTGCTGTAGACATTTTCATAGACTTATCCCATTGAGAGAATATGATTTTTCTAAAATACTCTTATGATTTCCCATCCCTTTGTAAGAGGACCGTCTTGAACTAAATGATGGACAACACAGTTTTAGGAGGATATCAAGGGGTTCAAAGTTTCAATTAGTGAAGTGGGGTACTATTTTGGTTTCTCTTCTCTTATTTGGAGATAATGCTTTGGTGTTCTATGATGCAAATGAGATCCAACTAGAATTCCTTGGACAAGTATTGACTTGTTTCCAAGTGGTGTTAGGGCTTATAATTAAACTTAGAAAATGTAAGATCATCTCAACAAAGATAGGGTGTCTAACCCGAAGCCTCAAGGAGGGAATGGTTGTGGACCTTTATTGACTACTTGCTCCATGTGTGGAAGAAAGCATGAGGGTAAATGTCTAGCTGGTTCTAATGCATGTTTTGGTTGTGGCATGACGGATCACAAGATAAAGAATTGTCCCTCAGTTGCTAAGAATGGTGGAGATAATTGTTGACGGGTTCCACATTAACCTTCCCCATGTTCTAGTGATAATCAGAAGCAAAACCGATTCTACGCACTTCAGACTTGTCATGAGCCAGAGGGTTCTCTCGATGTGGTTACCGGTATGTTAAAAGTTTTTTATCTTGATGTTTATGCTTTGCTTGATCCTAGTGCTACCTTGTTGTTTGTGATGCCATATTTGGCTATGAGGTTTGATATTCTTCATGATGTGTTTTTAGATCTTTTTTCTATCTATACTCCTGTGGGTGATTCTATTATGGCTAAAAGGATCTATAGAAAGTGTCCTATCTCCTTGTCCCAAAGAGTCACTCATGTGGATATTGTAGAGCTTGATATGCTAGATTTTGATGTTATCCTTGGTATCGATTGGCTACATTCATGTTATGCTTCTATCGACTGTCGAACCCGTGTAGTCAAGTTTCAGTTTCCAAATAAACCTATCCTGGAATGGAAAAGCAGAAATTTTGTGCCTAAGAGTCAGTTTGTTTCATGTCTTAAAGATAGAAAGTTGATTTCTAAGGGTTGCATATTCAATATGGTGTGGATTAGGGATATGGATTATGAAACCCCTACTCTTGAGTCGATCCATGTCATGCCCCGAGGCTACCTCCAGGATGTGGACACGGGACATTGGATCATGAGTGACCGCAAACTAATCCTGCTGGCATATCATAAGCATACTAAGATAAACTGAAATAAGAAATATTGTGCGGAAGCTTAAACATGACATAAAGTGAAATGATGGGGAATACCCATTCAAGTCTGAATATATAAAACTGAGAGTTCAATAACAAATAAAAGATCAAACTGAAAACTAAAACTGAATCTAACTATGTCTGAATGAAAGCCTACTAGAGATGCTGGGAGATGCTCCAAACTAACTCTAGCAAAACTAAAACTAAAGTAGGTATGACTGAAGAAAAGACATGTAAAGCATCCTCGAAGAATGAGGACTCACCACAAGTACTGCTGAACTGGAGATCAGGAATCGATCTATGCTTGATCTGAATGCTGAAGGCCAGAACCTACATCACGAGAAGATGTAGCGCAGAGTAAACGTCAGTACTTGAAAGATAGTGAGCATGCAGGATAGGATAAAGCTGAACAATAAATACATAACTGAACAAAGCAATAGGAGCAATGACATAATCTGAACATGATGTAAGTACTGAAATATATTGAATACTGAACTAACTGAATGCAATGACCAAATACATGATATGTTGAGACTGAATATTGAACTATAACTGATAACCTGGTCAATGCACTAGAATCTGACTGTGGGAGCTACTGTTAACCGAAATGAAACCACGAGAGCTATCCGTGGAGTCCGATGTATCGCCCCATCAAGAAGACACAATATACCTTGCCAAGGGTATAAAGTCATGATGGAGTGATTACTAAATATGTTGCCCCCAAAGGGGACTTATCCTACGGGGGTATGTAGTTCTAGGACCATGATGGTGACAAACCCTTACTCCACTCGGTACCAAGCCTACTCCCAATTGATTATGTAAGTAACATAGTTTTTGGCCAAAATCATCGTTAAACTATACCCCAAACTTAAACTACATCCTTAAAGTATCATTCTTAGCAAAAAAAATCCTTCAAGTATTTAAAAGTGAACAATTTTTATCCTTCTACTTGAATTTATCAGAAAACTAACAGATCCCACAAAAATCAAGTCATCCCTTCCTAATTATTATTCTTAGATACACCAAAATACTATCGTGGCCTTTTTCAATAATTGGGTTTAGCATTATGCAAAATCTTTTAATTTGACAGTTTTTTTTAATTAATTTTTCATGTAATTCAATATTAAAAATATTATTAGTTGAAATATGTTTATTCTCAATTGAATATTCTAGAAGCGGCGTTTGTTGGAGATTCCCGCTTCTAATAATGTAGAATGAACCCCAAATGCAAGACATTATCAATATTTTGATCACTTCAATACCACATTGATCCAAAAATTTACTGATCTAACTACAGTTTGGCTATGAAAAAGGTAAAGATAATTAAGCTCCAACTTCTTTCCGTTACTAAATGAGAAAAGGAGCAGATCATGTACCCTCACACCTTCCAATCATTTTTTGTTTCATAAGCAATAGTGTCTAAGATTTTTAATATTGTTTTAGGATATTCTTATAGTACGTAATGAAATTATGCAAGAAAACTTTTGTTGATAGTCACGTGAACTACTCATGTTTTGTAGGATCCCTTAATTTTTTGACGATATCTAACAGAATGATGAAAATTATTCACTTTTAAATACTTGAAGGATGTTTTCTGCTTAGAATGATATTTTAAGGATGTAGTTTAAATTTGAGGTATAGTTGAAGGATGTTTTTGGTCAAAAATCTAAGTAACACATTATAGCTGAATTCTATAATACTGAATAGCTCAAAATACTGACATGCTAACTAAAAATGCAACATTAATATACTGATAATGAAACATTCTTAACTGATACATGTGTAGCAGAATAAACTGACCTAGCATGTGTAATTCATGAACTAAACAAATCTACACCACTAGGGTTCTGAGTTTCATACAAGAAGCTGAGCAACAATTTCTCAAAACATGATAATATGATTAGGATTGATCTAACAGCAAAATCACAACAATAACTTGAAGTTCTAGAAACCCTAAGTCTAAACATGATATAGAGAATCAAGAATCTGACTGAAATCTAGGGACCTAATGGGTGAAAGGAACCCACTAGTGAAATCCCACATACCTGGTGACAAATTTCACAAAGAAATCTTTTGATTTCAGGGATAGAACTGGAGGAAACCTTACTTCGTTCTTCGAGAGGGTTGGTCGACTCTTTCTCCCTTTTCTCATTCAACTTGGATGAATTTTTGAGAATGAGTTGACTTGGGTAAATTACTAGGCTAAAACTGACTAAAACGACGTATTTTAGATGTTAAACGGCGTAGTTTTGCTGTCCAACGCATAAGGAAAAGACCAAAATGACCCTGACTTAAAAGTTGTTGGGACCTGAGCGACGAACCGTTGATGGATCGACAGTCCATCTTGGTCAACCGTCATTTGGCTTCAGAGAGGGGGTTCTGGGGTCTCGATCCATAAACCTGGACCACGGGCAGTTGTCTGATCTACGGTCTGTGGGTCTAGCCGTGGGTCGACCCCTAGAATGATTTTCTAGGTTTTATGGGGAGGGGTTACAGGTGACCAACAACGGACCCCATTCACGGTTTGTGGGTAGTGCTCGTTGGTGGCACCTACAACTTCTAATTTTCTGCAATCTGGTCTTTCTATCATACGGGGTGTTACATTATCTCCCCCTTGGGAATATTCGTCATCGAATGAAGACTAAACTAGTTGATATGAAGGGAAAAAGCTGAAATCCCTACCACAACATACTGGAAACTAAAATCTAATTGAACTAAATTGCAAGAAAATGCAAATACGTTGAAAATGCAAGTGTAACTGAAGGAACAAAATACTGAGACTAAATTTATGCATGAGTAATTGAAAGACTGGAGAGGAACTATTACCTCAGGCTGGAATGGAATCGGAAGGAAAGAGATGAGGATACTTGGCCTTCATGGCTTCTTCTACTTCCTAAGTAGCTCCCTATACGGACTGACTCCTCCACCAAACCATAATTGAAGCTACTTCTTTGTGTCTCAACCTTCGAACCTGAGGATCAATAACTTCAATAGGCACATCTTCATAAGTGACACTATCCTTCACAGCCATGCTTTCCAATGGTACTATGGATGCTGGATCACCCACACACTTCTTCAAAAATGAAATTTGAAAGACCGAATGGACTGCTGCTAGTTCTACTGGCAATTCTTACTCATGAGCCACTATTCCAACCCTTTTCACGATCTTGTAAAGGCCTACCTATCTAGGACTGAGCTTCCCTTTCTTGTCAAATCTCATCACCCCCTTAATAGGTGACACTTTCAGAAAAAACCCAATCAGCAATCTCAAATTCTAAGTCCCTTCTCATTACATCTGCATAGGACTTCTAGCGAATCTGGGCTATCTTAAGTCTATCTCTGAAGAGATGAACTTTTTCCATAGCATCATGAACCGAATCTGGTCCTATCAAGGCTGCTTCACCTACCTCAAACCAACCAACTGGAGATCTACATCTATGCCCATACAATGCCTCATAAGGGGCCATCTGAATGTTGGAATGGTAACTATTAGTGTAGGTGAACTCTATAAGAGGAAGGTGATCGTCAGAACTAACCTTGAAGTCAATCACACAAGCTCTTAACATGTCCTCTAAGGTTTGAATGGTACACTCTGCCTGACCATCTGTCTCTGGATGAAATGTTGTGCTGAGGTTAACTTGAGTACCAAGACCTTTCTGGAATGACTTCAAGAAATAAAAGGTAAACTAAGGACCTCTATCTGAGATGATAGAAAAAAGAACCTCGTGCAACCTGACTATCTCATTAATGTAAAGCTTGGCGTAGCCCTCCGCCGAATCGATAGTCTTAACAGACAAAAAGTGAGCAGATTTAGTAACTCTGTCTATTATAACCCAAATGGAGTCATGATGTCTGTGAGTACGAGGTAAACCTGTAATGAAGTCAATTTTTATCACTTCATACTTCCATGTAGGGGGGATGTTGATTTCTTGTGTCATCCCTCTTGCTTTCTGATGTTCTACCTTCACCTGCTGACTATTTAGGCACTTGGCCACAAAATCTACCATATCCCTTTTTATGCCATTCCACGAAAAGACTTCCCACAGATCATGGTACATCTTAGTGGCACCTAGATGAATAGAATACCTGGAGTTATGGGTTTTTGTAAGGATCTGCTGTCTCAACTCACCCAACTTAGGAACATATAAACGACCCTGGTAGAAAAGCACCCTATCTCCCCCTAGGGAGAAAACCTCAACTTTATGCAGATAAACTGCACCATTTAATTGAAGAAACATCGCATCACTGTCTTGTTTAACCTCCGCTACCCATGAAGATTAATTGTTACACCACAGTCTTATATGCTCATAAGGCAAACTCCTAAGCGAGCAAGCCGGTGAACATCCCTCACTAATTCCTTCATTTTTTCCTTAACATGCACTACACTACCATAGATAGTCTGCTAAGAGCATCAGCTACTACATTTGCCTTACAAGGATGGTAAAGAACATTCATATCATAGTCCTTGAGGAACTCAAGCCATCTCCTCTGGCAAAGATTCAATTCCTTCTAGGTGAACACATACTGAAGGCTCTTATGGTCTGTGAACACATCTACATGCACACCATACAAGTAATGTCTCCAAATCTTTAGGGCAAATACCACTGCTCCAAGCTTGAGGTCATGAGTTGGATAGTTCGTCTCATGCACCTTAAGCTGTCTAGAAGCACAAGCTATAACCTTACCTCGCAGCATTAGCACACAACCTAGGCCGACTCTTGATACATCACAATAGATTACATAAGAGTCTAAACCCTCTGGTAGAGTCAAAATAGGAGTTGTAGTCAACCTAGTATTCAATTCTGAGAAGCTCTTCTCACAATCATCTGACCGTTGAAACTTTACCTCTTTCTGAGTTAACTTTGTCAATATAGAAGCTATGGATGAAAATTCTTCCGCGAATCTTCTGTAATAACTAGCCAGACCCAAGAAATTTCTGATATATATAGGAGAGGTAGGTATGGGCCATTGTTTCACTACTTCTATTTTCTGAGAATCCACTGGGATCCCTTCACTAGCTACTATATGCCCAAGAAAAGCAATAGGTTGCAACCAAAACTCACATTTGCTAAACTTAGCGAATAACTGACAATTTTTGAGAGTTTGTAGGAAAACCTTCAATTGAATCGCATGTTCTTCCTCATTTCTAGAGTAAATGAGGATATCATCAATAAAGATGATAATGAACAAGTCCAAATACTGCTTGAACACCTTGTTCAACAAATCCATGAAAGTTGCAGGAGCATTGGTTAGTCCAAATGGCATAACTACAATTTCATAATGACCATACCAAGTTCTGAAGACTATTTTCGAAATGTCACTATCTCTAACTCTAAGTTGATGATAACCGGATCTGAGGTATATCTTCGAGTAATGACCAGCACCCTGAAGTTTGTCAAACAAGTCATATCTCAAGAATTCATCAAAACCTCAACAATCAAGATTACGAATGAAACTTCAAGAAAACTCATCAAGAACTCAAATTCTTCAACTTCAAGAATGAAATTGCACTAAAAATAACATGATTGGCGTGTGGGTGAACGAACCCAACACTATGAGAACTCACACACCTCTTAGGGATCAAACCCTTGGTGAAACGATCCTTGATTCGCAAGAAAACTTAATTCCTCTCAAAACCCTAGCGTAAGTTAGGATTTGTAAAACTGAACCAAATCAGTTTAGACCCCTAAATATTACCAAAATTTGTAAGCTGAAGGGGTAAGGAAAAGACCAAAATACCTCTCTTAAATCCGAGTAACTTTCCTTAACTGGACATGCAAATTTTCAAATGATCATATCTACCTCATATGAACTCGAAAATTAGCAAACTTGGTGGCGTTGGAAAGAGGATTCCAAGAACTTTCATTTGATGTCTTATGGGCCACCTAACTCATCCTGTACTTAAAGTTATGAACGTTTGAAGTTGACCCAACAGTCATTTCTTAGCATAACTTGAAATTTTTTAGATTTAGCTATTTCCAATTTAGCACTTTCTAAAGTTAGCTCTTTCTATGGTGGGATGTTACAGAAATATATCCAAACTTTGACCGAAATTGATGAGCAATCTCAAACTTTGGGCAGGACCTATTACCCCTCTGCACTATTTAATAGTTTATTTTAAAGATATATAAGTGTTCAGCTGAACAAGTTACTATTTATAATGATGCAATATTTATGATGTCCACGTTGACACCTATATATCTATAAAATACATTATTAAATAGTTCAGGGGGTAATATGTCCTGCCCAAAGTTTGAGATTGTTACAGCAATTTCGATCAAAGTTCAGATATATTTCGAACCCTTTTTCCATTATTATAAGCTACTATTTAATATAAATTTAAAATATTAGGAAAGGGATTGAAAATAATTAATACTCCTTAGTTCACTTTTACTTATCACATTTTGATTTGGCACACCCATTAAGAAAGTACTTCCTCTGTTCCTAATTACTTGTCCAATTCTCCTTTTTCACTTGTCCCT
This sequence comes from Solanum acaule, assembly GCA_036250505.1. Classification (NCBI taxonomy): domain Eukaryota; kingdom Viridiplantae; phylum Streptophyta; class Magnoliopsida; order Solanales; family Solanaceae; genus Solanum; species Solanum acaule. The sequence continues at coordinate 128,231 of JAJOOR010001067.1, forward strand.
TTTTACTTCTCCATTTTGACAAATTTAGAAAGGACAAAAAAATTTGTCGATTATACCCTCAATTAATTAATTTCAAAAAAGTAGAATTTCTTGAAAATCTTAAACTTTTAATTCATCCACTCCATAATTAATAGGGGTAAAATGGTAAAGTAACTATGTGAATCATGTTTTCTTAATAGGTGTGTCAATTCAAAAGTGGAAAAATAATTAGGGCCTGAGGGAGTAACTATTTATATAAATATTTTATCAAACTATCCCCTATTAAATAATGTCTTGGAAATGATTTAAAAAAAATATATTTAATGTTGAGGGTAAAACATAAAAAAAATATTGTTTTTTCTTGATATGTCAAGAGTGACAAATAAAAATGAAAATCTATTTTAGAAATAAGTAAAAAGTAAAAGTGAACGGAGGGAGTACATAATAATAATAATAATAATAATAATAATAATAATAATAATAATAATAATAATAATAATAATAATAATAATAATAATAAGGGCAAATTATATATTACTTAGTTTTAAAAATTAAATAAATATTAATTTTGAATATTGTAAATAAATATAAATGACCGGAGGAAGGGTAACATTCAACCATAATTGAAAAGATGGTCAATAATGAGTTTTTAGCCAAAAATAATTCTTAAATTATACCCCAAACTTAAACTACATCCTTAAAGTATCATTCTTAGCAGAAAACATCCTTCAAGTATTTAAAAGTGAACAATTATCATCCTTCTACTTGAATTTATCAGAAAACTAACAGATCCCACAAAAATCAAGTCATTCCTTCGTAATTATTATTCTTAGATACACCAAAATACTATCGTGGCCTTTTTCAATAATTGGGTTTAGCATTATGCAAAATCTTTTAATTTGACAGTTTTTTTTTATTAATTTTTCATGTAATTCAATATTAAAAATATTATTAGTTGAAATATGTTTATTCTCAATTGAATATTCTAGAAGCAGCGTTTGTTGGAGATTCCCGCTTCTAATAATGTAGAATGAACCCCAAATGCAAGACATTATCAATATTTTGATCACTTAAATATCAGATTGGGCCAAAAATTTATTGATCTAAATATAGTTTGGCTTCGAAAAAGGTAAAGATAATTTAGCTTCTGCTTCTTTCCGTTACTAAATGAGAAAAAGAGCAGATTACATATCCTCACCCTTCCAAACATTTGTTGTTTTAGTAAGCAGTGGTGTCTAAGATTTTTAATTTTTTTTTTCAGGAACTTCTTATAGAAGGTAATGAAATTATGCAAGAAAACTTTTGTTGTTTGTCACGTGAACTGCTCATGTTTTTGTAGGATCCTTTAGTTTTTAGACGATATCTAAGAGAATGATAGAAATTGTTAACTTTCAAATACTTAGAGTATGTTTTTTGCCAAAAATGATATTTTAAGAATGTAGTTCAAGTTTGGGGTATAGTTTAAGGATGTTTTTGGCCAAAAACTCTAATAAATCAACCGTAGAATTTCTCTTACTTCTAGAATCAGTGTGTTCCATTCACACCTATATGTCAAAATTTAGACAATATATTTTCTACACTTCTGTGAAGTTGTTTTATACTCCCTCCGTTTCTATTTAATTGTCATCATTTTAAATTTTATATCCTTCAAGAAATTAAGTTTACCATTGTAGCATTATTTAGTGTTCTCTTAAAATCAAGTTTTTAATTAATGAGCATGAATTAATTTATTTGACCAATGCACATGAATAATTTACTTAGTTTTTCTATGTTGGTCAAATGCATATTTTCAATGCTAACAACTCTCAAGGGTAAAATAGGAAGAATAATGTCATTTATGCATTGATTTTATGAAATGACAAATATTAATGGACATCTATTTTTTAGTAAGAACGACATGTAAATAGAAACGGTGAGGTACCATTTATGTTGATTTTTACGAAGTGCACCATTAGGGGCTATATATTTTCTATTTTTGTCATTTGTATTGGTGTATGATTGAGGTTCTTAAAAGGGATTATTCCATCTCTTCTAATTAAACAACTTCAATTATTATATAGTATTAAATTTAATCATATATATATTCTTGGATATTTAATATTTATATTGAAATTCGATTAAAATTGAATTTGCAATCTCTTTGTTTGGTAGAAATAGGTAGTTATATAGAATTAATTATGAAGTTTAGAGACTCCGATGTTCAGTACATAATTAGAAATAAGGGTGTTCCCCATAGCCGAATTAGAGCTGTTTAATATTACAGTCCTATCAAAATAATTTCCAGTCTTGTCTGCTTCCCATGCTTGAAAGGCACATAGTGGTGGAGCTTCAAAAATCTACACATTTCTAGTTTGCGTTCTCCTTCCCTCCTTAGATAGTGTGTCCGCTACTCAGCTATGCTCCCTGAGTCTGTGAATTGGCTTTGGTAATCCTAGTTGTTTCATTAAGGACTTGCATTCAGATATAATGTTAGCATAGTGCGTGTGACCTTGTTCTATCATGGAGATTGCATTAGTAGAATCTGTGTTTAAAACTAGGGGTTTCAGATTTCTGGCCATGGCTAGCCTAAGGCCAAAGAAAATTCCTAGAAGCTCCGCTTGTTGAGCATTGACATGGGAGCATTTATTCCAGAACCCCGTTACCCAATTGCCATTGTGGTCGCGTATAACTCCCCCAATGCCTCCTTCGCCTGGTTTGGTTCCCGCTGCATCGTCAGTGTTAAGCTTAAATTGTCCTATTACTGGGGTTCCCATCTGATTTTTATCGTGGTCCTTTGCTTTGTGGTGTCCCTAGCTCCTCCATTCAGCAGGTGGTATTCAGTAGCACTAGCTATGACATGGGAAGCATCCACATGGTGCTTATTTGCCCTTAAGACATTGTCATTTCTGTTAGTCCAAAGATTCCAAAGGATGAAGGGGATGACTTCTTGCCAGGTAAGCCATTGATTGAAAGATCTCCCTTTTATGTTCCTACAGGTTTTAGAGAGATTACCTATATCTATCTCTGACCAATCGATGGGCTGGTTTGGGACAGTTTGGAGCATGATTTTTTCCCAACAAGTGATTGCCTTGGGGCATCTGAACATGATGTGGTTAATATCCTCAGCGTTTTGCCTGCAGAAGTGACAGTCCTGCCTAATAATCACCCCAATGTTATGAAAATAGAGATTAGTGGATAATTTTGGTGAATTAGTAGCCAGATGAAGGTTTTGAATTTGTTAGGGTAATTAAGCTTCCAAATCCAAGTGTAATCAATGGCTTCTGTAACAACTCAAGTTACCACACAACGACGATATATATTATAATCGCTGAAGAACACAAAATACAATTGAGAAATGGAAACGACTAACATCCTTACAACGAAACTGAAAAAAAGTTAATCGAAGGGAAAAAAGATTAGAAAATATAGAGATAGATAGAAAGAGATAGGAAGCTTAGACTAAGAAGGGAGATGAGAGGAAACATACTATTTTCTTAACAATTTCCATAATCCCTAAATCACTTACCACTACCCTTTTTTATGGAACCGTTCCCACGCCCACTTCTCAACTCGAATCCCAAATTAACCAGGCGTCATTGCTTGTTCTTCGCCCAATAGCTCTTGTCAGCCCAATAACTACTTTCATGACCCTGGTATCCACATTGGGCTGGACTTGGTTCATAATAATACTCTCGTCCTCAATAAGAACCTTGTCCTCAAGGTTCGAGTAGAGCCACGTGGCCAGTACAATGTTGAATATTTCAAGACTTGAGTGTGTGTAGATAATTATGATAGTGGTGCAAAGATGAAACCAAACTCTGTCAACTTGCAGAATTGAGTAAACAATTTCATTGCCTTTAGAGAATTCCATGTTACCAATAATCATAACAGAAGCCGCAATTCAACAAATTGCCATCTACTCTTTCATGCTAAACTCAACAATTTTCATTTCCTTCTTCATATAAACAAAGTTTTGAGCATCAGTAATACCACCATATGTTTTTCCATACTCCGCCAGATGAATCTGCCCAAATATACCATGAGGATTTGAAAACTTAATTGGAATCGTATTAATGATATTGTGAAGTGCTTTAAGTGCTAGATTTGACTCCGGAAGTTGTTGTGCTATAGTGTGCTCTTCAACGCGTCTATTGCCACCAAAATGGGCAGGATAGCACATAAGCTTCGTTGTAGTTGTAAGCTTTCCACAACTAACCAAGATAAAAGTGATTTTACTCTCATTGAGCATTACCTTGTGAACGACATAAGCAACATAAATTGAAGCTACTTTCACCAACTGAAGCTCATTTTCAAACACAATCAAACTCCAATGATCATTTTCACAAGTTTGTAGTGCAGCAAATTCATACCATGAGAAAGTGGGATGGCAGTCAATTTTATCACCCAGATCCGAAATTTCATGCATTATCAAAATAATAAATTCATCAGCACCATATCCAATAAGAATACTCAAATTCAAGGCCAGGACATGTAGCATAACCAGCACGTACACCCTGAGCGTCAAAGTAAACCAGGATCTTCTCAAGCGTATAAAAATTACGCAACTGCTGCTCAATCAAGTCTTTTATAGACTTGATGCAACCTTGTAGCCATGCTATACAAACAGTTGTAGCCTGCTCAATTATTCTTTTTCGTAAAGAGAAATCACTTCTTATTGTAGCATATTCAACCTTATTCTTTGGAGCTTGGAGAACAAAAAATAGTTGTTCTAATAGTTGTTGCAGGAATTGAAATAATTTAGGAAGACGTATAATATCCAAAGGTGCAATTGATTGTATTACTCTCGATGCAACTCTTTCAAAACTTTCATCAAACACATGATTCATCTCAGAGTATGTATTATCCACTTTTGATTCCATCACTACCATCTTGTATGCAACTGCCCACTTAGCAAAAATGTCCCGAGAACTAAAATTCAAAGAAGTAGCAGCTGCCAATGCAAGAAAAAGCAAAACAGAAGAATGCATACACCTTTGTTGTCCGGGATCCCATACTAGAGTCATAGACTTAGCATAAGCAATGAAGCCAAACGTACCATTAGAGCCCAACAATAGAGGTGGCTTCGTGTTCATTGTACCTATGATAGCCTTGAACTTGAAAGTCATACCTGGATCCCATATACAAAGATTCATTACATTTTCATGAACAACGACAATACCACCAGGATTAAATGAAAATTGACACAAAATATTGTGAGCACTGAATTCATCAGTAGATTTTCCATCCTCCTTAACAAGCAATTCATCCAAAGGCATGTTACTTCGTGGAATGCTATCCTCAATCTCTAGATATAAATTATCAAGATATAGATCCTCAATAGTCTCAGGCTCCAAGAAAAACTCAGCAAGATACATGTCGTCAATGGTCTCAAATTGAATTTTATGATTACTAAAGTTTTGATACAGAGAAGTCGCATTAACATACCTCTTTGACATATCTTTTGGGGAATATTCATCGAATAGTTGGACTTCACTATTTTCAGGTCCTGGTGCTTTTTCATCAAGCATTTTAGCTGGAGTATTGGGTTCTACTTCTGCGATTATCAAGCATGGAAACATTCGTCGAACACCTTAGGTGACTAAATATCATCTTTAATTTCTTTGGTGAAAACATCAATAGACATTTCATTGAGCATATTATCCACATGACCTGAATGGTCCTCAATATAATGGTCAAAAAGCTCCTTATGGCCCTCAATATTATCTATAGGGCTTGAGTTTTCTTCGGCTGTATGAGAAGCAATATTTCCTCTGAAGACTGTAGCAATACTAATATTCACATTTTCTACTACAATATGTTGAGACATAAAGGAACATTTATCCTCGATCCTCTGTAGCTAAGCCAGAATACTGGTAATATGAGCATTCACCACACAAGACTTTGCATAAGTTTGTGTATGAAAACGCAGGGGCAACTACTCCAATCGAAAAATTATTTGTTGCGAATCATCTAACAGAACCATTCGAGGGCCTCACCATCGAGATATAAGGAAGGAAGAGGCAACCAATGTTCCTCAGAGAAGCCTAGGAAAGTGAAGTATCGCTCTGCCCTATAAATCTAGTCCTCTGGATTACCGTCACAACTGAATCGATCTAATACCATCACTACCATTAGAGTACGTCAATGAAAGAACCAATGTAACAAATCAAGTTACCACACAAAGAGGATATATATTATAATCACTGAAGAATACAAAATACAATTGAGAAAGGGAAACGACTAACGTCCTTACAGTGAAACTAAAAATGTTAACCGAAGGGAAAGTAGATCATAAAATATAGAGATAGATCGAAGGAGATATGAAGCTTAGACTAAGAAGGGAGATAAGAGGAAACAAAATCTTTTCTTAACAATTTGCATAATCCCTAAATCACTTACCACTGCCCTTTTTGATGAAACCGTTCCTACGCCCACTTCTCAACTCGGATCCCAAATTAACCTGGCCCTATTGATTGTTCTCGGCCCAATAGCTCTTGTCAGCCCAATAACTACTTTCGTGACCCTGGTATCCACATTGGGCTGGACTTGGTTCATAACACCTTCTATCACATTGCTTGAATCTTTCCCCTGGACAATCAGATTGTAGGCATCGTTAGTGGAGAAGAGGCCATTACTTGAATTTTCCAGCCTAGTTTGTCCTCCTCAGTGTTAGGGCCAATGTATGTATTACTCATTGTTGCAATAAGGTTTTCAAGGAGGATTATGGAGAGATTGCTCAAATACCATAAGCCCTCCTTGTGCATAACCTGATTTTTTGAGAAAATTCATATTCCAGGAATGGTTCGTGGATCATACTCTTAATGTTACCACGGTTGGGAATCCATCATTCTTCATAGAATCTAACCCTCTCTCCTTTGTTCACTATCTAGCTTGACCCTTTTACGCATGTTTGCCACCCCTGCATGACACATTTCCATGTTCTGCAAACTTGCTTATTGTTGGCTTGTACTTTCTTCCCGTGGTAGTACTTATAATAGAGAGTTCTAGCCCAAAGAGACTAGTTGTTTGCGAAAGCTCTCCATGCAAGGCTTGCATGGAGGACATTTTTCTTAATTTCATTCTTCTGAATCGCAAGCCCCCCTTCACTCTTTCCTTTCGTAATGGTATTCCACCCAACTAGATGGATTTTCCTCTTTCGTGAGGTTGTCCCCCAAATAAAGTCTCTTTTGATCTTATTAATCTTATTGGTGACCCCTGCTGGGATTTTAATGTTTAGCATGACATGAGAGGGGATGTTGCCCAAGGTAGTCTTGGTAAGGATAATTCTGCCAGTCATATGGAGGAACATATGGAGGAACTTGGTTTTCCAGCCACTAAGTTTGGCCTGCATATTGTCAATGATGAATTTGAAATCTCTATTTGTAGGCTTAGAGTGAAAGATGGGGAAACCCAGGTATTTACCAAAATTATTGTTGGCCTGAATGTTGAGCATAATAGCACAGAGGTTTGAGTTGGTAGTGGAGCTATTATTGGAGAAGATGACCCTGGACTTGGTGATGTTGATTTTCTGCCCAGAATGCTTGCAAAAAGAGTTGAGAATCCTCATGATGGTGCTACAATTTTTGAGTTTTTCTCTTGAGAAGAGAGTTAGATCATCCTCAATGAAGAGATGGGAAATTTTGGGCCCAGATTGAGAGATGGAGAAAGGATCCCAACTTTTGTTCTCTACAACCTCTTCAATCATTCTAGACAATCTTTCCATACATATTATGAATATGTAAAAAGAGATGGGGTCACCTTGTCTGATCCCTCTAGAGGGGTTGAAAAACTTAATCTTGGAGCCATTGAGTAGGATAGAAATGGAAGAGCTAGTGATGCAAGACATGATGATTTTTGTAAGTAAAGGGTGAACATTAAGGTTCTTGAGGTAGTCATTGATGAAGGACCATTCAATCCTGCCAAAGGCTTTCTCTAGGTCCATTTTTAAAATCATGTTGGGATTCACACCTTTCATCTTCATGAAGTAGGAGATGTATTCTTGCATAATTATGGCACTATCAGAAGCCCTCCTCCCAGCCAGGAAGCAGGAAGCTAGTTTGGTTAGGTCCAATGATCGAGGGAAGACTAGTTTTTAGTCTATTGGCAATAATCATGGTTACCCATCATGTAGCCAGTGTTGCAAGACCTAGAGGTCTGAAGTTCTTGACCATGTTAGTATTCTGACATTTAGGGATCAGGCAAAGCAGAGTTCTATTAATGTTGGGATCCATTTTCCCTAAGATGAAAGCCTCCTTACAAGAAGTGGTGGCTTTTTCCCTGTAACGACCCGTAAAACGAATAGGTGAAACTAGAGCCTAACTAGTGTGTGTTTGAGTTGTTGTGAGGTTTGAAGTTGAATAATGTTGTCCCGAGCTTAGGTTGAGGGGTTTAGGGGTTAAACGTCAAGGTATGACTCCCCAAGGACCACCCCAGGGGGTGGTCCTTGAGGAGGACCCTAAAGCCTAACCACCAAGACCCCAAGAAACCAAAAAGTTGCCCAACGTTTGATGACCTACGGATGGCACCTACTGGGCATAGGTCCATCCACGCCCCGTAGGTCATAGGGCATAGATCAAGGCCCTCATAGGTGACCGTCAGACCCAAATTACGGACCATCAGGATGGGGCATCACCCCACCTACGGTCCATAGGTTTGGAGTCGTAGGTCACACCTACAACTGTTAAGGATTCGGCCAAGTTGAGGGGTGTTGTGGTAAATTTATCTTTTAGTTGGTTGAGTTAATGGACGGTTATTATGGATTTATTAAGATATTTTAAGGGTTTTTTAAAGTATTAAAACACCTTTTCAACTCATTATTTCAAAACCCAAAATACAAACCTCCCTTCCCCTCTAAAAGTTCTCTCTCTAGAAACCTCCATTGGAAGTGAAGGATTCAAGCTCTCAAGGTCAAGTCTTCATCTTTTTCAAGGGATTTTCGTGGAGTTCTTCCATAGAAGGTATGGTGGTCTTCATCCTTGATGTAGTTTCTTTCAAGGAGCCAATTTCAAAAGTGATTTCAAGTCTCCAATGTTTTCCCCAAAACCCTAGTTTTCAATCTATGCATGGGTTCAATTCCAAACATTTTTCAAAGGCTTTATTGCATTGAATTATGAATGAACTGTGTATTTAAAGGTGAATTAAGATGATTTCTTCCTTGAACCCATGTTTTCTCCCAAATTCCTAAATTGTGATTTGTGATTGGGAATTGATTGATCATGGAAGTATGTTGATTTGTTTATGTTATATTTGACTAATGATTGAATCATGTCAATTTCCTTATCTATTGTAGTATCTTAGATTTATGGGTTGATGTTAGTTCATAGCCTAGAAAGGCAAGTTCATGAAGGATCTATGAATGACTATGATGTGAAGTATGTATGTGTGATCTCAATGAAAGTGTGATGATCATATTTAGAATGAAATAGTGTTACGATTGAAAATATATTCTCAATTAATACTCATGAATGATGATGATAGAATGTGAAGGGTTTTCGTCTATATGATGTATATCTTGAATTGGTAGGCTCTTATGCATCCTCTTCTTGAATGAATGAAAGTAATGTGAATATTGCATCTTGAATTGGTAGGCTAAGGCATCATTTTCTTTTATGATGAATGTGTATTGACTAAATAATCATATAATCAGTAGACCTAATTTTGGTAGCCCTTTCATAAATGACTAATGAATGTAATGATAACCTAGAACGGTAGACCTAATGTTGGTATCCCTTTCCTAAATGAATGATGAAGTATTCTAGGCTATGACATGAACCGATAGACCTAATGTTGGTAGCCCTTCATAGTGAGTCTAGAAACTAATGTGATGATAAACCTTGAAGAGCTAGACCTAATGTTGGTGGCCCTTTCTTATGTGAAATGATGAACCTTGAAGCGGTAGACCTAATGTTGGTGGCCCTTTCTAGGAAATTCAATGAGCTATCCATATAATGTACCTTGAAGTGTAATGTACTTTGGGTCGGTAGGCCTAATGTTGGTGGCCCTCTCTAGTACAATAATGTAATGTAAATGAAACTACTCTATAGGAATGTAGGCTAAGTACTGAGAGGATATGGTAAGATGAAAGTTATCCCTACGTTAGGTCGGATTTCAATGAACATATTGCATATCCCATAACTATGTGCCCACATAGGTCCTAGCTAGTGGATCCACTTAAGATAAATGTTACCGGTCTTACCTTAGGCAAGTAGACCACCTCTTTACGGTGTGGGGCTTCATGACACCGGATTCCATGTCTAGCTCACATGGTCTATGTCAGTTATGATTATTCCCTTTATGTGAGATGTGCATTATGGTTTCTTGATGAGTTCTATGAAGTGTGGGTGGTAGTATGGGATGCCATCCATGCATTGCACGAGTAGGCTTTGAGAGGGTTATGGTGAGTTCTCTAAGGTCTTAAGGACTAATGAATGAATGTGCTCTTATGATGAAGTTAATGAGAATGATGATCTAATGTCTAATGAATGAAGGTACTCTAAATGAAGCTAATAAAGAATGTTGACTTATATGCTTAAATGTTATGATGCATACTTTACTTGGATTGTACTATGAGTTACTTCCTTGTCATGAATTATTGTGTATGAATGTGCCTTGTTTAGGGTGGCTTCAAATGAGTACTTAGTGTGAGTAGTAGTATGGGATGCTACTCATATATTGCACAAGTATGACTTAGGGTTGTCCTAGATGTTGGTCCTAATGTGTTGATATGACTTATGTAATGTCTATGTCTCTTATGTATGAGTATTGTATGAAGATGGAAAGGGTGAATGGCAAGTTCACTTTTGGTGGCCTTAATGTGGTACCTAGTATGGATGGTGGTATGGGACGCTATTCATATATTGCACAAGGTATGGCTTGGGGTTACTTGAAGTGGAAGCTTAATGTAATGAAATGTCTTATATGTTGATTATGCTCTAATGTGAAGAAATGACTTGTATGTTGGTTATGTTTGTATATTGTGCCTCTTATACTTATGTTCATGAAGTTTTTTCGAATTGGCATAAAGCATGATTTCCAAAGAAAATGTTTGTTTTAAGCATGGTTTTTGCATGGCTATCATACTTAGTACTTTATGTGCTAACCCATATTTCTCCATTTTTTACCAAAGTGTAGGGTTTGGAGATGTGATGTCCTATACTTGGAAGATAGGTTTCTAAGGAGCTTGGAGATGAAGATTTGGTGAGTCCTCATAGTTTCGAGGACAAAACCCACTATGTTCCCTTTATGTCTTTTATTTATGTTTAGAGTTTTTGTATGGGCTATGTCCCAAAGTTGTATTCAAAGTATTAGATGGTTTGAGACATAGTATAGAAAGTCTTCCGCTAGCTTTTTATGAAAAATGACATCGATTGTAAAAGAAAAGTTTTAAATTCTGCCTTATTTTCCTATGTTCTTATGTTCAAGAATGCTATGAGGCTTGTATGAGACCCCTTTGAGGTCGTGTATACCATATCACATCTAGGGGGTAGCCTTGGGTCGTGACATTACCCAATGATGTCCCAGTATTTTTGGAAGAGGATAGGGTTAATACCATCAGGTCCTGGAGCTTTCAACCGCTTGAAATAGTTAATAGCTTGAGTGATTTCACTGTCCCTAATAGGGGAGTCAAGGGGGTTAGTGCCATTATTTGGGGTGGCTTGAGCATCAACCTTGTTGGGCACATTTGGCTTTTTGGACCAGAAGTTCTCAGTTTTGTAAAGGTTAGAGTAGAAAATGGTGATAAGGTTTCAGACACAAGGGGGGTGGAATGCCAGTTGCCAGACTCATCTTTTAGGGCCTGAATTCTATTCCTGTGTCTTCTATTAATGATAGAAAGGTAGAAGAATCGGGAATTTGAGTCACCTTCAACTAGCCAATTGATTCTAGACTTAGTTATCCAGAAGTCCTCCTCAAATTTGAGCATAATATCATACTCAATTTGGAGGATTTTGTCCAAAATGTTGAGAAAGGAACTATGGGGGTAATTAGCAGAATTTTGGATACACCTTAATCTTGCTAGTATCTTCCTCATCCTATAGAAAATATTCCCAAAAGCGTGCTTATTCCATTCTCTGTCCTTATATTGGAATAGGTCAATGGAGTCAATCATGTGGTTGGGAGGGGTGACAACACTGTCAATGATGTTTATGAAATTAGGATGCCTACACCACATGGGCTCAAGTCTAAAGGGTTTGTCAGATGAATTGGGCCTTTGGTTACCTATATAGATCAGAAGAGGGCAGTGATCTGAATAAGTATAGGGAAGGTGGGAGACACTAGAGTTCGGGTATTTGAGGATCCAAGAATCATTAGCGAGAACACTGTCAAGCCTTTCAAAGATAAGGCTTTTCCTAGTTTTGTATATTTTTTTAGACCACATGTACTTGCTACCCTTAAAGTCTATGTCGATCATCTTACACTGGTTTAAGCAGTTCCAGAGATTGATGGCCCTATTATTATTAATTCCTCTTCCTCCAAACTTATCTTTAGCCTGAAGAACCTCATTGAAGTCACGCCTAATTAGACAGTCCCCTTGGTAATTACATGAGATTTTAAGGAGGTTTTCCCAAAGGGTGGTTCACCTCCTATAGTCACTATTGGCGTACAAAACGGAAAAGAGCCAAGAATGGGGGTTAGTGTTTACCTTGACCATGGCGTGGATTCCCTGAGAGGTCACCAAGAAGTTGTCTAGCTTCATGTTGTCTTCCTTCCACATGATGACTATTCCACTTGAGAGCCCTTCCACCGAAGATTGGGTCTGTGAGTTAAAACCCAGGTCCTGTGTGAGCTTAGTGTGGTTTGTCATTTTTGTCTCCAGTAACACCAGTATTGCATGTTTATGAATGCTGATGAGGGCCATGCAGTGTCTCCTGAAGCAAGCACTATTTATTTCTCTTGTGTTCCAAATGATGAAGTTCATTGGGAGGTCGTCAGTGGAGGGTTTGTCAGTATTCTCTTCCCTTTCTCCATCTGGGTTGGAAATTGAGTAATGTCAAAATGGTTCAAAGCCACTGCCAGTGGGAGCGTTTTGGCTTGGTTCCTCAGATTCAGAACTAGTGTCCTCGCTGTCAATATGCATGGCACCAAAATAGTTGCACTGAAGTGCTCGTTGAACTCTTTCTACAGCCTTTTTCCCACTTGGCACACTTCTATTTTTTGTTCTTACAATGCATGGAGGAGTTCCTCCATTTCCTTGTTGCTCTGCCTTAGAGCTTCTATGTTGAGAGTGTGCCTCCCCTTGAGAGTTTCCTTCCTCTTGATTGTTCCCCCTAATATTGTCATTTTGAACTGAGGGTTCATATTGCTTGGTCCACCAGCGGGCCCAGGAAAAAGGGTATTTGTTGGTGGACCTGGTTGAGTAGGTTTCTCAATTCACTGTTGTTGAGCTGCGTGAGATCCCATATAGATAAACTTTCAGTATCGTTTAAATCCATAGTTATTGTCCAAAAGTTTAGGTGGCCAATGTCATCCCTTCTTTCACTACATGAGCCAAGAATCGCGGGTCCTTGATTATCACAAGTATAGGTTGTGTCCCTACATTCATGTTTAGGGTTAGCGACTGGTTCTGGAGTGCTAGGTCCAGCCACGATTCTGGTACATGGTTCTTCGGTGATGATGTTGTGGTGAAGACAAGAGTTTCAATCACAGGTGGGGCATTCCAATTTGTGTTTGCCATTTTTGTTGTGAGAAATAGCTTCCCCGTTGCCCGATGGTTTCCTAAAAGGGGCTCCAATGGACGTGCAGTTAATTGATGCGATGTCAATAGTCACATCCGGACTGGGATTATGATGATTACCTCTCATAGTAGAGAGAGGTTGCTTGCTAAGGGTGGCCATGTTTGCCTTCACCCTTGAGGGAGATGCAGAGTCGCAAGTGGTACTGGGAGTCGTAACATAGTTAATTCTACTGGTGGGGTCCTTAGGAGTTAATGTGGAGAGAGGGGGTAACTTTTGCCTGCTGAATTGTTCTCATTTTCAGAAGACATGTTTCCTTTCAGGTAGGTGTGGGGACCTTTCTCATAAATGTTTTTGCCTTCTCCTGAGTTCAAGGTGGTTGTGCCCTTCCCTGTGGTTACGTTGTTGTTATTTTTTGACTCAATCCATTGTTTCCATTTACCTTTAAAGGATTTATTAGTGGAATACTTAAAGGAGGAAATAGAATGATTCGAGTTAAGAGTAGAGGATTCACAAAATGTACCTGATTTGGCATCGAATAATTTTACCTATGTGTGGGGAGGTTCCTTACTTTCCTGTTAGTTATTCTGCTTGTTGGGTTTGGTTCCGTTCTTTTGGAAGGAGACGACCCTCTATTGCTCCTCGTCAGATTTGCCCAATGGGGGGCTAATTGTGGTTTTAGTTTTATTTGGTGTTGTTGTGAAGGTGCCTTTTTTGTATGACCAATTCGCCCACACCCAGTACATAATGTTCCTTCCCCTTCGTATAAGATCTCTTGTAGGTGGCTGCCGATCTTTGACTATTTTCTTGACTGGTAGTCCTATTGGGACCTGAATGCATATTCTTGTGTATCTTCCTCTTAGTGTAGTAGATGTGCAAGTGTCTATTTTTAGGAGTGCTCCTAATTTCCTACCGATCGTTTCTAGTATGGATTTGTTGTAGAATTCAGTTGGTAGTTAAGGTAATCTGATCCAGATAGCACTGTGAGAAATGGTGGACTTTTGTGGGACAAAGCTTGGCTCCCATTTCCTTACCGAAGAAAAGTTTCCCAATATGAACCAAGGGCCTTCTTGTAGAGCTTTCTGGATGTTTTCTTGCAAATGGAACTTAGCTATGAAAAAATCCGATCCAAGATCAAGTACCATCAATCCTTCTGTAGGTTTCCATAATTCAGTTAGTTTCCACTTGAGGTACTAGTGGGACACTTTTTTCCCACCACTTTGATGATAACGGAGTGTTTCCACGAAAGGTATATTCTTGCTTCGTCCTCCTTTGATAAAGTGATTGAGTCCTCTGGATCAGTTTCCTCTGGAATGCTGATTCCTGTAACTAGGTCCGTGTAAGTTTCATTCAGGTCCTTATTCTTGTCTAGTAAGATTTCCTTGAATGATTGTTTGACGAGGGTCTTCCTCCATTGTTCTTTGATCGTCCGGTGGTTCAGGTGGCTCCTCAGGGGTACACACCGGGGGAGGAGTTATGGCTAGGGTTAGGGCATTGATAGTTCTAGGCAGGGTCTTTTCTAAAGAGAACTCGGTCGGCTCAAAAGTGTTCCACTTGAAAGCGACTTTTTATTTGCAATCTCGCGTTAAAGTCTTGATGATTAGTATTCCCCCTGTTCAATAATAGTTGTACATAATTGACTTGATATATACCTTAAGAAACAACAAATAATATGAGTAATATTACTATATTACCCATTTGAATATATTAAATTTAATGCTTTGAGAAATGTATTAGATATTGAATAGTATTTAATACTTAGGGTAAAATACAAACAAATAGATAAATTATCTCTTGATTTTCCAAACTGGACAACTATTGTTGGGCAACTATTTATAATATATTGGACGGAGGAGTATAAAATAATTTAAAATTTTATGTATGAATAAATTTCACCGACTCCTTAAACATGCTTTTCACTTAAGCGACAAGGTAAAATGATTAGGTTAACATGCAATAAAAAGTGGATGAGTACTAACAAATACTCCTTTTGAATTTGAAATTTTATCAATTAATAGAGGTCAAATGATAAATTCATTACATTAATTATTACTTTTTAATAGGTATATCAAATTAAAAATGCACAAATAAATAGAGACAAAGAGAGTACATCATACCTTTTTATACGTGGAACTGGTAAACGATCCAAACTTTCATTGATGTGCCCATGCTATTCTTGAATTTAACTCAAAAGTCTTACTCCTATTTAAATTTATATTATAAAAAAATTGAAAATAATATTAATACTCCTATCGTGATATATGTACGATTATAAAGCTTGTAAAATTTATACTCTTAAGTTTAATATTATTTGTGTGACAATAAAACTTCTTAGTAAAAATAAAATTTAAAAGTTTAAATTAAGTATATTTCAACATAACAATGCTACTTTTTTTTAATTAGTGGACTATATTTTCTTGGACCAAACTTTACGTTGCAAAGTGTTGCTGTCTCAGAATATTGTCTGACGTGATTGGAGAGACTTCCGCGTATGCTTTTTGTGAAATAAAAAATATTTAAAGTATAATAATAAAACATAAATTAAGTAAATCAATATTACTTTCATCAACGAGTTAGGTTTAGCTGTATTATTGTGTTCAATTCTTTTTTGGATAAGTAATTTAATTTTAATATTATATTTTATTTGTTTTAATTTGTATGACTTGGTTTGACTTGATACGATATTTAAGAAAGAAAGAATTTTTTTGAAAATCTGTAGTTTAAAAATAAATCATAGATATTTGTGTGACTATATATCATTTTATTAATGATAAAATGACCATTTTAAAATTAAACTGTTACTAAATATTTTTTAAATTGATTAAAATAAAGTGAATTATATAAACTGAGCAGATCACAACCCTTGCAAGGGGCAAAACCAATGGGCTAACTAAACTCATTTATCCAAGCATGTCATTTATATTATTTGTAGTTATATATTACTCCCTCTATCTCTAATTACTTGTCTATTTTTTCTTTTTTTATTGTCCCTAATTACTTGTTCATTTTGACAAATCAAGAAAGGACAATTTCTTTTCACATATTATACCCTCAATTAATTACTTTGAAAAATGTATAACTTTTTGAAAATCTTAAGCTTTTAATTTATGCACTTCATAATTAATAAGGGTAAAATGATAAACTCACTATATCAATAAATATTTTGTTTAATAGTGTATCAATTCAAAAGTAGACAAGTAACTAGGAACCGCGGGAATAATGTAAAAAATAAAATAATTGATGATGACACCCGAATGGGTCTTCGGTCTTTTCCAGGATACCAATACTGTATAGTCTATACTTTATCATTTAGAAAATGTATATAGAGTTTGTTTGGACATACTTTTATAACCTATGATTAATTATAAGCATAAACTATAAGTTACGATTCTTATGTTAGCACTTTTAATTTATTTTTATTATTTTAACTTAAAAATAAAAAATTATAATAATTTTTTTAAACACTGTAAAAGTGTTAAAATTCTTTTGACTTAAAAGTATCGAAAATAAGTTGATATGATACACTTAAATAAAATAAGTAAGCCATACTTTGTGTTCTCTTTGAATATATACAAGTATCGGGGTTTTTATTTTTCAAGCAAAGAATAAGATCAAATATTAATAAAAACTTAAAAAGGAACGAAAATAGTACATATTTAATTAGCAAAAAGTCAACAAATGTCTACCGTTTTTATGAATAATTTTGGAACAATAATACAAAATATATTCTTATACAATTCTTAAAATTGGTGTAGACTACATCTCATAAATTGACACGATGAAAACATATAAAATTAGTAAAACCTCAATAATGCAAGACATAAGCATCATACTGAACAGTAGCATCTCCAGTTTTGAAATCCCATGAATGAGTACTAGCTTCAACATATCCTCTAGCAAATCGGAAAAGCCCACTCCCTCCGATCACCGCCATCTCTCTCACCTTCTCGAACACCGGATTCCGACCAAGTATAGTAAAAGTACTTCCATTATATTTCCCTTCAATAAAAGCAAAATTCATAACCATCATTAAACCAACATCATTAAGTGAAGCAGCACCGTAAAACCCTTGTGCCCTTCCAACAATCTTGGAACTCAATTTCGGTCCTAAGGTTAAGGCATTATCTATCATATTCATTTGTCCAAAACCTGTTGTTGTGTTTTTAGGTGGTGGAATAATCATCATTGATGTTGGTTTTGAACCACTTACAATATCATGCCAATAAAATCGAAAATGACTGAATTTTTCCTTTTTTAACCTTGTGGGTTTTTTGTTTATGGATTTTCCAAAAATATAAGTATCTTCTTCTCCGGTGGCCGGAAAGGCCACCAGAGAAAGGAAGATGGAAATGGTGAAGATTTGGAGTAATAGTTTGGCCATGGAATGGAAGTAAATTCTTTGAGTCACTTGGTGGAGAATGGAATGATATGGTGTGTGGATACTTGTTTTTATAAATAAGTTAAAGGACAAAATTTTCCATATTTTAACTACCAACACTTGGAAAATTAGTAAAATTTTGGACAATGACACTTCCTGGGCCTACCTAACATAGAGTCCTTGAAATAGGGGATTGATTGATCGGAAAGCTAGAGTAGGACATTCCATTATTTATTTTACACCATCAAGTTAGCATAATAAGAAAAATATACCCCTCAATTTTATGTTTTACACTACATAAAGTGGTGTATATTAGGGGTGTGTATCGGTCGGTTCGGTTCGGTTTTAAGTATTATCGGTTTGGTTTATCGATTTTCAGTTTTTAAATATGCTAAACCGATAACCAAACCAATAAGATATTTGTTATCGGTTTTCGGTTTAACCAATAAGAAAATGCTTTCAAAACAAATATATGACTTATCCAATAATTTGACGCGATACGCATACATCGAAATAATCATTCCAAACGGGACAACAAGGACCAACTTGTTGTATTTTGGTCATCACAACAAAGACTTGGTCAATTTTCGATCACCATAATATATAAAACGAGGTCCCCCTTATGCAATAAAGAGAATCAAATAAAACCAAATCATAGACAAAAGTCAAAACAGTAGCAAATGAGGCCATGCTTATGGTAACTAAATGAAGTTTTTACGTTATTTTAAAAAAAAAACATAATCTGAATTCCTGACGTTAATCAAATTGCAGATATTTACAATCGTGCAAAAGCTAATATTAGTCAATTATAAACTAACTAAAATAAATAAGTAATACTAAAAAGTAAAACCTAAAGGTTAAATAACTAAAAGTAGAGAGGAGAGTTAATTGTTAAGTAGTGTTAATTATTGCGTAAGGGTTTTAAATTTGTAGTCTAATATACTACTAATTATATTGATATTTTTTGTTTAATATATTATATATATGTATAACTAAAAAATAAAATAGTAAATTATTATATTCTTAATGGGTTATCGGTTAACCCAATAACCCAATATTAAAAATCAATAACGAACCGATAACCCAATAATTTTTTTTTGTAAAACCATTAAATAACCGTTAACCCAATAACCCAATAACAATAAACCAATAACACTTTTTTCGATTCGGTTTATCGGTCGGTTCAGTTTTTCACACCCCTAGTGTATATGCCCTTTTTGTCTAATAAATGGTGAATATGTATCTTCTCGTTTAACAAATAGTATAATTACTCTTTTCATTAACAAACACAATTGAATATCTTAAATCTAATTTTTAAATACTAATAATGTCATGTGGCTAATAAAATATTACCTCATCTAATTTTTTACCCATCCAAACCCGACCAACTAAAAAATTCAATCCTTCATATATTCAGATCCGATCTCCAAGCCCATTTTACGACTAAGTATAAAAGGAATTGAATTTTTTGTCATTTGCGTCAGGTTTAGAGGTGTAAAAAAGGGGTGAAATAATTTTATGAAGTCATCTGACATTTTTTAAGTTAAAAATTCAATATTATAATTTTTTTCAATTAAGTGAATATGGATATGTTAACAAAAAAATTAAATATACATCATTTGTTAGACAATATATATATATACACACTAAATCACAAATTTGAGATATATATTTACTCCTTTTCTACCTTAGAAAGTAAGAATAAGTAAGCACTAACTTTTTTAGAATAGGTTTAAATTATAAGTATTGATCATTATGTAAAAATCCATTTACACTATGGGCGGATCAAGCATAAAAATCAGACTCTTATTGTCATATGATCATTCCAAAGTCTACTTGACTTGTGAGTCTATCAACTATAACTATTTATTTTCTTCTTTGACTATGTTGCAACTTGCAAGAAAATGTCTTGATTAAGAAAATACAACAAGATTATGATTTTTGATAATTTGTTCTTTTACTATCAAAATAGGTGGGCGCTAGAAGAAATTACCATTTTATGATGGACTTGAGCACAATGAGTGGTTTGGTTTGGTTTGAATACTATGATAGAATTAGTAAGATGAGATAAATTGTGCTAAAATTAGTTATAATGAGATAAATTATGTTGAGATTATTTCTTTATGAGTGTTTGGCTTGTTATATTCAAAATAGTATGCATTGCATAAATTTTAAGAACAAACTATTTGTTTAGAAAAAAATACCCTTTATGTATGTAAAAAGTGATGATAAAAAGGGTTTAAAAAGATATCTTTTTCATTTACCTATTTTATCTCGGGATTACTATACCACTCAAGGAGAAGAATAACTTATCCAGAACTAATTTTAATCCCGGAATAATTTATCATATTGTCAATCAAACAATAAATTGACACTATAATTTAATTTCAAAAATATTTGGTGTTATCATTCACACCAAACAATCCCTAAGAATATGAGAGGAAGATTTGTACACACGATATATATATATATAATATAGAAGAGTGAAGACGACCAGGACTACCAAGGGCAAATTAGTAATTATGTTATTATGCAAGGGCATTGCTGCTTGCCGACCAAGGGGTAAATTAGGTATTACCAAAAATAATCGTTGTAATTGACTTGTACCAGTTGCTATCATGATTATTTTATTGCTCTATTGGACAAAAAACCCAACACATATATATGTATTTATTTATTCGTCCATTCTCAAAATGTACTACTACTCTGACTTATGGACCCCAGCTGGTACTTAATTACTACGTGCCATGTGCTTTTTTACTCTTTTTTTAATCTGTTTTTTTACAAAGTGTGGTCCTTACTTAGATGTTTACTACACACGCTCTTTATGCAACTTTTTAAATAGAGTCATCCAATAAAGTGGGGTCCATTAAAATTTTATTTGACAAGTTCTTCCTTATTTTGGTCTCTCACATTTTCTAACACGGTTCCTTTAGCCTTTTAAGTGTTTTTGTACTTAAAATATTACTCTTAATATTATCCCTCCCCTCTATTTTATATATTATATAAGTTATTTTAATTTGACATAGATTTTAAGAAAGAAAAAAAAATTAAAATTTATGATCTAAAACAAGTGATAAATATTTATGTAGCTATAAATAAATTTATTAAGATTAAAATAAATATTTTAAAGTTAAATTGTATCATTCTATTATATATATATATATACTATCAACGTGAGATAAGCACTACGGGACAGTAAAAGGCCCGCGCTACTGTAGCAACACTGTAGCTCAACAGTAGATACACTGTTACCAGGACCCAGATAGAGGCCCAGGATCCTGTACAAAGATGCTTTCTTTTCCTAAAAATAAGTTTGTTTTTCTTTAATTGAGAGCAGGTTTTAGAAACCCTCTCTTCCGTTTTGTACTCTCTCTCTCTTTCTTGTAAGCTTTTCTTTTTAAGTTTTGTAAGCTTGCCGGACTTTGGCCGGAGTAATAAAGTGTGTGGTTTGGTAACAACAAGGTACTTTCTTTTCTCATTCTTCCTTTTTTTTACTTTTTTATCTTCTCCGATCTGAAGTCGTGACTATGTCCGGCTAAAAAATTATATCTATGCCGGATAACTAACTTCTCTTTTATATAGACCATGAACGGATCTAAGCTTTATTTAAATATAGAGGAATTTTAGTATGGCTTCTCGACTTGGTTCTGAGATTGAGGTACAGTCGGATCTAGTACTACTTTTATTGGCTTTGTCTTTGTGACTCCGTCTGATGAGCCGTGGTTTTAGCCCGAAAAAGAGTTTGATAAGTAGGGCACCTCATACCCGGTTAGAACTATCAAACACATGGGCTCAATAAAAGTATGTATTAGCTTCTTGACAGGCCCTTTGCTTGGGTAAAATAATTAAACCATGTAGTCTGAGAAACTATGTTATAATTCTTGTGTATTTCGATTCTTATGTAGTTGGACTACCTCTAAGGATATTGAATTGCTTGATCTATGACTGGGCGGACTACCGCCAGGTCAGTGATCCTGTAATATATATATATATATATATATTATTTTACTACATATACGTAGTAAAGTAGTAATAGTAATATTTTTCTTTACTATTTAGTATTTTCTTTGTATTAAATTTATTTCTCTAATATTATTCTTTCTGTTGATTATAAATTTAAAAAATTGTATAAATAATACTATAAATAATAATTAACAATATAAATATTTAAAAGCTATGTAAAAGAAAATTCGATTGATTCTTGACACTCTATTGGTGCTACAAAAAAAATGAGTTAGATGACAAACATATATTATTCGAAATTGACGTAAAAAGTACTATAAATCATAATAATTAACAATTTTAAAAAAATACATATAAAAAAAATCACTTGACTCCAAAAAATCTATCAATGCCACATAAATTGAGACATGAGAAGTAACATATATTATTTGAAAATTATGTTAAGAAGATACTATAAATGACAAAAATTAACAATTTAATATGTTTAAAAA